>JACXSJ010001489.1:0-88344 GCA_014851325.1 Pentalonia nigronervosa
TATATATATATATATTTCCATTAATAAAAAAATATGTGTTAGGCATATAAAATGTTTAGTCAATTCATTGCCAACTTATTAGAATTTTAGTTTCTGCATTCATTAAAAAGGAAAATGTACCTGATTATAAAACGTTCTTATAAAATATTTGATGAAGTTTTATAATTTTTAAAATGTTGATGTTAAAAAAATGTATATTTAAATTAATTTAATTTAAATAAATGTCAGTATAAGTAAACTTAACAGTGAAAAATATTTTACAACATTGGTACTTAATTAATGAAATTACTTAAAGTAATTTTTATGTACCATCTGGCATTGAAAAATTAAAGAAAAAATTATTAAAAATAATATATAATATTTATAAACAATGTATAAACCTTAACATAAAAGAGAGGAAGAGGATTTTTGGCGAATTACTGTTAGTAATATTATGTAAAATATATTATTTAATTAAACTATGTATATCTTGCATACTTAAGTAGTGTACATATTATATAAGTCTGAAAAATCAAACTTTTCTTTTCATACATTATTTAATATTTTTATCAAAATCTAAAATAAATACTTAATTGAATCTTTTTCTCTGATTTTTACTATTATTACATAGTTTTAAGCTAGGTTGGTCGCTGTGCTTTTAAAAGTATTTTATTTGAAAGCGAATTTCATCACATTTTAAAAATGGTTCAAATCAGAGTTTTCTCGATGATTTTCATATAAAATTACCATGCAAACAATTAAGTGTTTAAATTAAATCTATAAGACTAAAAAATATTATAGTCAATTGACATTTCAGGTAGGTATGACTAAATTGTGTACCTACTGTATTCGTCCATATACTCACGAATACATTATAAATTATTTTGCCGTGGATTTGGATAGATTGCTAATTTTGTTTATGGCAGAATAATACACAGGTTTCCAAAACACAACTTGTGTACAGTGGTATAAACAATTTTATGGAAAAAAATATATAGATAAAGTAAAATAGCAAAACCAAATTTCTACCTTTTTGGCTTGAAGTTATGACTGCAGTGAATTAATTAAAATAATTGATAATAATAAATACTAAAAAAATATGGGTACCTACACCTCATTGTTTTTTTTTATTTCACTCTTAGCAAATAATATATATATTTTAGGAGGCGAATCTTAGAGCGTCAGAAGGTTAACGCCCTGTCTAGCAGCGTACATGTTCATGTGTAAAATATGTTTTTACGTATAAAATAGTTTACGACTTTTCCATTAAGAAGACTTGAATGACTGATGTTATATTAAGTTTGTACTTACATACACAGGATCGACGGAAAAAAAAATCTTGACGAGTTGCACTGATGAATACGATGCAAATAAAAGATTTAAAAAAATAAATATTTATCATAACGTAACTAAACATCATTATTTCTAGATAAGATCAGGTTTCGATACATTTCTCAAATTGCAATGCAATAATATTTTGTTTATCGCTAAAATTAGAATAGAATATAAATGCATAAAAATATAATATTAAATTAGGTATTGAATGTATATAATATATAATAAAATAAATAAAATATAATTTATAATATTATACCTTCCAAAAGTCCCAGTTTTCAATTTAAAAGAATTCCCATAGGTACTGTCATGAAATCTTATCAAAAACATATTCCTGTATTTTAAATTGTGGGCGCTTGTCAGTCTCTATACAGGTCTTATCTTATTCTATTCTTATGATGCTCTGGTATTAAAAATTTTAATAGACTTTCAAGTCTTAAATTATCAATCCTATTATTTCATTCACTATAATTTCATTAATACCGTTTTACTAACACAGTTTACATGTCTTTACAATTATAGGAGCAGTGTATATAATGCTGTCAATTATAGTAAATTCCTATATTCATATAACAATTAACCGTCGATTTAAGTCTTTGAAATGTGTGCATAAATATGATGAAAAACATTGTTCGCAGAACATGGCGTTAACTATAGCTCCGACCGGAAATTTGTCACAACTGCCGTTGAGACACGAGCTCTGCTCATTATTGATGTTTTGGACTTTCGTCGTGGTCACTGCCGTTGTATATACTGATGCAACCATCGTGTTACGGTGTCGGTATAACATACCCACTCACAACGTAATAACCTTTTCATGAGAGGGGGGTGCTCGGACCAGTTAAAGTTCGTCCACCTAACTTTGAGCTTTATCGCTTGCTCTAACCTAACCTACCGTTTATACAAGTGGTAGACCGCCTCCGCCCGAGAGATAACTTTCGGGGTCACTTTTCCAAGATAATTCGGTGTTGTAATTCAACGTCGTCGTCCATCCCCGCATCAGTTCCCGCCGCGGTCTGTTCGGTAGCTCGTTACACTTTTCGTCCCGTACGACTACACAGCCTTCGTCTATCTACGATTATATAATGACGCCCTTTCAAATAGCACATTGAGTTACTGTTTTTGTAAAACTTCAAAGTGCAAACTTCGATGCAGTATAGACGCTTGACCGGACTCGTAGATTTCCATCGTCGCCGGCTTTTCTCGGATCGATATATTTTAATATATTACAATTTATTATTATGAAATCTTAGAAATAATAATACTAGTTGATTATTATGCGTGTATACAACTCTTCACTTTCTACTCTTAAAGTTTTAAGCAACAACATTTGTTTCAGCTTTGGTTCTATGTATAGGTTACAATTCAGTAGTATTTAACCTACGCGATCCACTTTTTGGTCACGTGAAATCACTTATTTTAGCTCCAGAATTGTGTCATGATATATTTTCGATGTTTAAAAATGTACCTACTTATATCATGAAATTAACTATAATTTTACGTTACAATAAATCTGTCAAGAATCTGTTTTTTACGTTTAGCATTTATAAAATAGTATTTTTCAATCGGCAGGGGATATCTCTTTTGGGCATTTTTTGTTAACCTGATAAGGTTATAAAATTATAAATTATAATTAATTACTTCAAAATAAAGTTGCAAGAAAACTATAATTACATAATATGTCACGAGGTCACTGCGACACTGCTGGGTGATTAAACTGTTAAAGTATAAAGTATATGAACTCCGCTGCACTGACAAATTGTTTAGGTATTATTTCATAATTATTTATAATGATACGAGTACCTATGTATAATACGTGCTAATATTTGTTTTGGTTATCGATTGACTCATTTATTTCCTATTTTCGTCGTCTTCGTCCCCTATCCTTGTGACTCGTCATCGCATCGTATATTAAAAGTTCTCTGCACTGCTAATATGTATGTACTATTACACATATATGTTTCACTAAATTGAGAAAAATCTCGACAATTTCGTCATGTAGACATACTGCAGTAGTCCATTGGGAATTAGCTCGGCAGGAGTGTGCATCCGTAGATAGATAGTACCTATCTATACTAGCTACACGGGATAATAATAGTAGGAAGAAACGCATTTGTAATATATTGCTCCGTAATGTATGCTTATATAATCGATTTCATTCGTCTGCTTGCATAATGTATATGTAGTTATAATCCCCATGCTCCCGCGTGTCGTTATTTTTTCGATTTGGATAGGAACTATATGATAGTTTTATTTGGTCCGCCAACAAAGTTCGATATTATTAACTGGTAAAAAAAAGTAGCTATGACAGCATGGCTGGACATGGGTTTAATTGTCCGACAGACATGCAGTGGTTTAAGTTCACCTGGTCCCCATGGGATATGTAACTTGATTACATTGTGTATCAGGTTGCGTGCGGTCTGGTCGTACCCTGAACTTTGAAACGTTCGTGTATATATTATGGATAAAATTGAATAAGAGAGAATATGGATTATAACTATGCTATTATCGGTCGATTTATTTTTAGTTTCATTGACCGTATTGTTAATATGTTGACATATATTTTTTTATTACATTTTCTTGAATATTCATCGAGACGCATACTTTGGATTTTATATAATAATTGATACATATAGTATGCTAGATAATATATATATATATATTGATATAATAAGTAGTATTAACTTTCTGAAACAAAACATAAAAATAGTTTTAATTCGATTTATTTTATCGCCAACATTTTACTTAATGTAAAGTGATATTCGTGGAGATTCATAGGATTTGGCGCTTACTAAGTTATTTTATTTAAAAGATTTCTGATAGACAGTGATGGAAAATAAAAATAAAAATAATTTTGCTTTAGTGCTATTTATCCACTGCATATAGATATATTATACAGGAGGTTTGTTGATAAAGAAGTAATTCATGAGACTAATGAAATTATCTTTAAAAGATAATATTAAAGTTAATTTTAAAAAAGAAACTTTTTCTAAGTTTAATACTATTTTTGCAACAGGCGAATTTTGAATTAATTTTTTTTTTTTTGTTATGTATGAAATGTCGTAATTTAATCTCTGACAAAAACCTACTTGTTTGTTTATGCCAATTTAAATTCGTTTTCAACTATATTAATAAAAATAATATATTCTTTGTTATAAGATGAATACGTTTCTTTTTCGTCACAAATGAAAGCTTTATGAATAAAATAATAGTTGAGGTTCACGTATAATTTTATTTATGTTCAGAGGATTAAATAATAACATAATTTAAATGTTTTTAGTGGATTATATTGTTTTGTTTGTAAATACGTTTTTGTTGTTTTCCACACACTGGCAGTTAAAATTTATGTTGGGATATAGCAGTTCTGAAGTTTTTTAGAGTTTATGTATAAACTTTGCATTATTGGTTTGATTTTTTTCATATATTATTATGGTTTTCAGTAAACACAAAATACTTAGTTAATTGTTACACATGTCGTTTTACATGTCAAAATGATATTGATGATCTTAATTATTATTAAACTTAATTGCTGTATGTAGTTAATAGATAATACCTATTTATCTATATAAATAAAAATTAAATGCTGTTCGTTAGTAATCGCATTACTTTAAAACTGCTGAACCGATTTAGCTAATTTTTTTTTTAATGTTTGTAATAGTACAAATAAAGTTTTTATGGAAAAAACAAATGGACAATTTGAAAATTTGGGAAAAATTAAAAGTGCTTTTTTCATGAGATTTTTGTATGAGTTCTGTTTGTTTATAGAGTTTCCATTGGTTACATATTATATTAATATTAAAATTAGTAGAAATATGATCGCATATTACATATTTTTTTACAAATATATTTTTTATACGCCTGGTTGCCATTTGTTTTAGATAATATTTATCATTATAGTTTTCTAGGTTTGTAGACATACATTTAGAACGCTTTATATCCCCATTGTGTTCGTTCGTCTGTTCGTCCCTAAGCATCATTACATAAATACATATATATATATATATAATATATTTTTTATATACATTTATATATATTTGTTTGTATTAAGATTTTATAATGGTTCTATTCAAAGTCAATTTATATTAGTCAGTATTAAAAAATAAGTACTAAAATATAAAGGTAACCAAATTATTTTTGAATTGTATGTAAATGGAATTATAGTTTATTGCATTATATTAAAATATGTTTAGAAACTAGGAACTTAGCACTCTCACAAAGTGCGCTTTTTTAACTTGTTTCATTTATTCATATGATTTTGAAATATCGCACACAACTAAACCATATTTGGATACCTCATCTGTCAACAAACATTAAGTACCTACTGGAAATTATTTGAAATGCTACCCAAAAAATCAAACAAAAATTAAAAATAAACGTTCGTTAAGCCGAAGTTAAGAAATTCAAAATTTACTGGACCGTTGTTAATAGAAACTATACCAATAGATTTTTTGAGCTTTTGAGGGTGTTTATTGTTTATTTTTTCAATCCCTATAAGAAGCTATAAAGAGCAGCTCACACACACATTTTATGTTTTTTTCAGCTCACGTAAAATAATATTTTTTTTCTTTATTTATAGGGTTGCCATTGGTTACATATTATATTATTATTATAATTAGTATAAATGCGGCATAAACATTTTTTTACAAATATATTTATACAAAAAAACAAATCTTTAGCACGGGTAATCCCTAGCGGGATAGCTGGTATTATAATAATTATGACTAAATTATATTTTTGGCGATTATTGCTGTATAGTGTAAGTTGACCGTCCCTTAAAGTGTGGGCTCTCGGTTTTCATACATATATAGTATATACAAATCAGTTGATAAATTACGTAGTCAACATTTGTAAATATAGTATAAATATCTGCAGTACTGCAGAAATTCGTATATAAATAGAGTATCATGATATTCTGATATTCACGAGCGATATTACCCGGGAGAGTAATCGAACGAAAGCGAAAAGAGGAGATGAAGCAACGCGCCGACCGTCGAGTCCCCGATAAAAGTTTTATCGTTTTGAATATTTTCTTTGTCGACGAGGCCTACAAAAGAGAGGATTTCCTCAGAAAACTGTAGTAGTCGGGGAGGATGGGGTGTGCGATCTTCTGGGAATATGAAAATTTGCGTCGCGTCGGGCATATTAAACGGACCGTGAAGTATGCGTATATACAAAACGCCCGCCACTGTTGAGTCGTACAGCGAAGACGTCGTTGTCGTCGTCTTACTGACTGTGTACGACGACGAGGCCCCATTGATTGCAACGCGGATAAAATACGATGAGAAGGGACGGTTTTGTGTTAGGTAGCTTAAAGTGGTAGTGGGTTTTATTCGGGCGTCGTATTATTTTTAATTTTTCCAACGCTACCGATAGGACGAAATATTATTACTATTACTATTATTATTATATTCGCCGAGCGTAGTCCGTCCCCGTGGGGGCCAAATCACCTAACGCGCCACCGCTCCCACCGCCACCACTGCCACCACCACCTAACTACGCGCGCTTTTACCTCGCGACGAATACGAATGAGCGTTTTAAAAACAAAAACGTTTAAACACGAACCACCACCAACGCCGCACACGCGGAGCGCTTAATTATCATTACCGCTGCTGCGGGCATTGTTGTGTTTGTGTGTACGCTTTTCGGGTGTGTTTTACGTATGCAGAGTGTGTTGTGTGTGTCTAAAGGGAAACTGACACGGATAGGATAGAGAGAGAGAGAGAGAGAGAAAAAGAGAGAGATATCGGGAAAGAACCCCACGGTTTTGTGGGTTGGTGAGTGGGTGGTTGGGTGGAAGTACAGATACACACGCTCACACTACGCGTACGGATATATAGGGCGAGGACGTGCGCACTTGTAATTCTGGTCGGAAGCGAAATATTATTATTCGTCGGAACGGTTTTTGTTAGCTCAAAACCGAGGCAGAGGGAGAGGTATTATTATTATTATTATTATTATTTTTTGTTTTCCTCTGAAGGCGTGGTGTAAAGATACCGAGGGATGTTGAGAGAGTGAGCTGGTCCGCCGCAGGTGGAAGGAAAATGTTGCGGTGTGGAGCGTAGTAACGTGCTTTCCAATTATCCTCGGCGGATCGCTCTAGGGACAGAAGCAGCCTCCTCCGCCGCCGTATCAACGTCGACAAATATAGCAGGACCAGGATCGACAGCCAAACGTCGGCCGCTGCCGGTATTCGTACCGTTATGGGTCCGTCGGCAGCGTGCGTATATATGATGTGTATATACGGAACCGCGTGTTTACCTTATGTCCCCTGCAACTGTTGTTGCACCCACCTCTGACAGTCGTGCAATAATAATTAAAAGCTTGGTCTACTTGGCTATTAATTTATTATTATTATTATTATTATTGATTATAAATACGTGTACACACACACGTGCGTGTACTGGCAGAACGCCTATTATAGGATTGTAGCGAAACACGTATTATAAGTTTTAGGTAACATCCTTTACATGATATTATTATTGTGTAGGCATTATTTATGGTCATAGGTATATCTCTAAAATTTAAATAACGTGCTAAAAAAATGTTTCTCGAATTATCTTAAAATCTTAAATATGTCTCACCACTGTGCAGGATAGTGCTGGTGTATTATTATTATTATATAGAATTTTAAATAAAAACAGCTCAGGTCATTAGAAATTTTTTTATCACACAATTAAATGTATTTAAATTAAGATATAGTATTGATAACAATTTCAAGTCTTCAAGATTACAATAAACAAAAAAATATCGATTTGTTAAAATAAGAGAGTCATTAATGTCATCATTTTTTTAAATCTTATTTTCAATTGCAATACAATTGACTGATTTGATTATGAATTATTAATTATTTCAGTTTGAAAAATTAACAGCAAAACTCATTGAAGAAAGTAGCCGGGTTAGGTTAGGTTGCCTAACCCAAACACCAGATACATAAAAACAACGCTCTGAATCTAAAATATATATATAAGTACAAAATTAAATGTTTGTAATTAACTACACTGTATATGAAAAATAATGATGTAATTTTTTTGTATTTTCCATAAAACATATATTAAAATGACCTAAAATATCAAACATTTAAATTGATTAAAAATTACATTGTGTTATTATAATAACATAGATTGTATTATTTTGGAAAAAAAATAATGCAAATATCTTCAATTTCCTAGTCCTAATTATTATTTATGGTACCCATACGTATTTAAAACAATATAAACATTGTTCCGTTTCTTTTTCACTACGAAATAATAATGTAGACTACAAATTACGGTGGGAATCATGTTGTGCGCGCGCGTTCATTGTTGTCAGAAGAAATGAGAAAAATATGTTTTTTATTATAAACAGATGCAGATGAATTTAAAATATAACCTTAAGCTTGCTTATTGGATTCATCGTTATACGGATTATTTTACTGCGTTGTTCTCTTTCATAATAATATTTGAGATAAATAATACACACAGGCTCATGTGCACGATTTTGTTTCCGCGTCGTTTGCATTCGTTTTCAAATAACTATAACCATTTGATATAAGCATATACGCGCTTTTAATGATAAAAAAATGTATATAATAATAATAAATGTTGAGCTAGAGTATTGTTGTACGATATAGGTAATTTTTTAACGCGAGACATTCGTTTTCCATAATCACTGTGTAGTAGGTTAACAAAAAATTTCCCCGTTTATACAATGTATAATAATATGTATTGCGGGACATTATGAGTTGTATAAATTAACTCTGCATAGACTGATGCAATATTGTGGTTGTGTTCTCATCATCATCACTGTAATATATAATAATAGTGTTTTGACTAAAAATATGTTGAAAATTACTATGCAAATGAATGTAATCAGTCATATTTAATATACTTCTTTGTTTTAATTTTCTCTCTTGGATTGGTAGTTTTTGCTTTTGTTATTCTATACCTAAATTAAATGTATTATGAATGTTTCACTTTTTATTAGGTATGAGTACTTTTCTTAGAATAACAAATTATTTAAATTATCATAAATAATTTTTTTGATTCAAGGAATGTACATTTTTAAATAACATTGTTATATATATATATATATATATATATATATATATATATATATATATATATATATACAATTTAATACTTTTGTGAAAAATATACCGTTTTTAACTTTTAAACATGATATGTATGTACATTATAAATTTAGATCTTAAAGATTAATAATAATATTAATTCTCTGATTAAGTAAGCTTCTAAATTATTTTGGTTTTTGTTATATTTATAGTTAAAATTGATGTGTGTGAAACTTTTTAAAAGTGTTCACAGAAAAGATAACATTAAAAAAACACATCTTAAAACCAATACATTACCCGTTTTACTCAAAATCTAAAATGTCATATCAAAGTACCTAGTATTTAATTGTTATTACTTTTATCATTTTTCAGTTTTTCACGAATTCATTAAATTATTTTATGAATTTTAAATTGAACTATATGAATATATGGAAATATTTAGGTATACTTTTGTCATTGTTCAAAATTATAATAACTTATTTAATGATAATAATAATAAGCATGATAAAATGTTTAAAATTCTTCTTTTAAATAATTTAATATTTCATATACAATTTTCAACAATTTTGCTAGAATTAATGTTAAGTTTAAATTATAATAATTATGTATTAGGTTTATTATATTATAATTGAAAATATATGTATAATGATTAGGTAATAGGACTTGGAGTATAATAATATATAAATATATATGTAAATATATAATAATAATATAATAAATATGTATAATATATTATTTCAATAAAAACGTTTTTTCACTACCTCGTCACAAACATTTAAAAATAAGTGTTAGTAACTTTTATTTTGATGTTTTGCTATTTGAAATCACTTTTGGGTTTCTAGAGTTATTTACTTGTATACGAGGTTTAAACGTTTAAGGAAACATATTTAATTATTCTTAAAAGAATGCCGAAAAAAAAATATTTGAAAATTTGAAACAGACGTGAGAAACGTGAGCACTTATTGCTAAGATAACTTCTTCAGTTATTATAAAAAAACGGTTTACTTTGCAATTCTTAAGAAATATAAAAACTATAAAAAAATAGTTAAACTTGATCGGAATTATTGTAAGAGTTCTTTCCTTCAAAGAGTAAAGTTTTTGACATGGTTATTATTTTTTGGAAAACGTTTATACATTATTGTTATAGAAACACACACACACACAATTATATACATATATAATATGTGTGTGAAATAGTAGGCTAAGTAGCAAACATTTTTATAAATTAAAAAACAAATATTTTGTGAAGGTTTATTTAAATATGTTTATATTGCAAACATCAGATTTTTTAAAAAAATTATTGAAATGTCTTATATTGTAATTGATAATATTATATGTATAGTGATTAGATAATAACACTTAAGAGTATAATGTATTATTTAATGACTTAACAAAGTACAAACACTAAAAATTACTACATTTTTTTGATTGTGTAAATTTATGTTGAATTTTCACAATGACCATGTACAACGTGGAGCATGTATTTTGCCGTAATATATACTCGGAGATTCAATTATTTGAATATTTTAGGCTTAAGTTGATGTATCATAAATAATAATATATTATATTATATTAGTTGAGGTATTATATATTGCACGTATAAACAAAAGTGTTTTAATTGAAACTAAAAACTAATCATTAATCAAGTGTACATCCGTAAGAAGTATTGAAATTGCTTTCATTTCGTTGACCATTTTTTGAAACGTCTCCGGAGGCCTGTTTCGATCTTATACTTCCTGCTAACGCTTGCCGGAGGATAATTTATCAGAAGGACTAATTCCACCGGCGGGATTATAAATCCTAAGCTCGCCGCCGGATATTACCTCTTTACTTTACGGCGTAATATCCGCTTTTAACGAAAACCCAAAGTCTTTATCGATTTTAGAATTAACAGTGAATACTTGTTTTATACTTCTTATTATTTAGTAAGAAATAAAATCATCAACAAAAGCAACTCATTTATAATACACTATTAATTATTATAGTGTTATAAAAGTTTATATATTTCTATTTAGTATTATAAATAGCCAAAATTATTCTTTTGCTTTGTTAAATGAATGGATTTGTAATAATAAACGTATGTGGCATTATAGTAGTGCCTAAATTATAGTATAGGTATATTCGTATGGATTTAAACTTAAACAATTTCTAACAAATCATTTACAATATTTAAAATTTAAATATATATTATGATTCATAATTTTATATTATTAAAATGTAATAAATTTAGTTTCCTTATTTGTGTAAAATATTATGTTAAGAAACATATACGCAGCGAGAGAATTAAGCATTTGCTCAATGTTTCTGCAATTGTGTATTATAAATTTAACGTGAGGGTAAGATTTAATAAAATTGCTAAATACATTTTAGTTAGGAAATTTATTTTCTTCTTTTGATTGTATTGGTATTTTTATTAGTTTTCTATATAAATTAAAAAATAAAAATTATCCCTTTCAAAATTTCAACATTCTTGAAGAGATGCTTTACCCTTACGGTTGTACTTTTGTGACTAAATTACACATATTTTTTTTCTTGTTTTGAATAATATTGAGGGGTAGTAAAGTTAAAATTGTAATTTATATGTTAAGGACCAACCTATTGTGGTGTGGTTTATGATAGGTATATTCGTATTATAAGTAAAATAAATATAGTAAAAAAATATAAAACAATAAACTTGTGTTGTAAAAAAATACTTTTAAAAATGATTAGCTATAAAAACTAAATAAAATATAAATCAAATATGTATTATTGTTTAGTTGTTATTTAATTAAAAATTAAATTAAATTTATTAAAATTATTTCTAACTTTTTATTATTAAAAAATGATTTGATTTTACTCCAAAATCCATCAAAAAGTTTTAAAATATAGTTACCTAAAATGTATTTATACATCATATTACATTGTCTAAGCGCGTGTCTTATTAATTTTTGATAAATTTAACATGGTTAGAAATTTAGATTCAATATTTATTTTTTATTATTATTGTATGACATACATTATTTACTTAATATCTATATCTTACAAATAATTTCAATAAAAAAATTTTTATTTACTTATATTATTCTTATTGAATGGCAATTTTAAAATTATAAGTTTGTATCATTTGAATTAAATTAAATTTGAAAATTAATGTTTCCATAACTATTATTAAATGATTAATTAAGTATAAAACATGTTATAAATAAAACAAGTGCTTTATTTCTTATATAATTAATACGCTAGGATGACAAACGTGATGATCCATAGAATTTTTGGAGTATAAGTATCAGTATAACTATCGTCATTTCGCTTTTAGTCGCAAAAACTAATTTGTTTTTCTCTGAACTTTCGATCAGTTTTCTAAACTACGGTTGTCGTGTCAAAGCGTCTTCTTCCTAGTCATCCTCTCTTGTCTAGTGCGAGCTCAACGACAAGTTAATCCGTATGAGTCTTGCCAAAAACGGACGTACAAGTGTTCAAAGCTTCTACTCCTCTTACCCTTAATTTTGGTGGTGTGGCTGAAGCAATAAAACCCCTTTGGGAACATTTCCATCAATAGCATACATCCGCGAAAAGCCCGCTGGCTCAGTGGATTTACTAACACGTCGATCTGTACACAATTTACGTGTTACACAATAATAATCATATGATAGGTATACAATATATCACACTGGGTTTCATATTTTCCCAAGAGAATCGTACAATCTTATAATTTTTGATAAAATGTCTAAACAATTCTTTACATAGGTACATAAATAAAAAATGTTATTTTGTTATTACAGCTGATAATATAATATATATCTATGTAAATATCTATATATTTGTAAATATTGATTGAAATTATATTTTTATTCATATTAAATTCCAATAATAATATTAATTATTTATTTGATATTTGTATTTAAACTGTATATTTTGTGGAATTATGAATTTTTCTCAATAGTGAGGATTAATGTGTACTAGTACACGATTTTTCGGTAGGTATATCTATCTAAGTTCGATTAAAATATGAATTGTGTAGTGTTATATATTAAATTGTTTTATATTAGATAAAGTATTTGATATTTAAAACTTAAAAGCTATCTAAAATTTAATTGGTATATACACATAAATATATTTTGTATAATTATAATTATATAGCTTTAAATTTATAATATTAGTTTTAATTACAAACAGAACTGTAGTAAACTATATAAGGTGTGTTAAAAGTTATTTATTAATATAAATGTATTCATATATTTACATTTCGATTATGGTTGGAGATAATAATACTTCACCCATTCAATATTATATTTATCAGTATGAGGGTGGTGCTCGTTTGGGTTTGCATAAAATGTACTGGTACACTCGATTGAAGATTAACAGGTTTTTTTATTAGGTCCAATACAACATTAAAATGGACGGGGAAAGGGTGTTCTATATAAACCCTATCGGATATATTGTCGCATTACCCGCGTTTTATTTACGACAGGTATCCATACGCAGCAGGTGCTCCCCAGGTACTCCGTTCCACCTCATATCCTCCGATTAAAGGACCCTAGCTTTTTTCTCGATGAATTATTATCGACACGTTTCATGCGTGAGTTTCCCCAAAGGGTAAAATAACATTCGCCATAATCCAAATATTGCAAAATAGTGTTCATAATGGCCCACACTAGCATGATATACGGCATAATAACTTAGTTTAGTGTCAAAGTTTATATGCATGTTGGTTTTTTCGATAGATTTTTAAAGTTTATAAAGGTTTCACTCAAGTTTATTATGGAAAATAAATTGTTAATATCCAATCGATTTAAAAATGTCAATAAATTATATAAAATATAAACTGACTCTGAGGGCCTTAATTTATTTAATTTAGTATTTCGAAAGATATATTATAGAATATATATCCATATTATGTTAATATTTAAAACTTGCAGTTAGTTTTATTCATGTTAAAAACTTAATGCATTTATAATCTAGAAAATATTTAAATATTAATATCTAATGAATGTTGGTTTCTTTGAAACCTTTTATTTAAATAATAATTTCAACATTGAATTATTGAACGTTAAGGGAAATAATTATATACAATTGAAATTTACCTACCCAAAATATGAATTGAGGATTTAAGTTTATTTAATGAAAATACTACTCTATTAATTATTAAAAATATCATCAAGTTTTCGTTCATCAAAGTAATAGAACTTAAAAGTTTTTAATGGTTATTAATGAACATTTTGGAATTTATTAAGAAAATAAAATTATTTATTTTAATAATGATTCAAAATTGGTTAGTTAGCTAAAATCATTCCTATATCGCTTCATTACAATAAATTGTATTTTATAACACTTGTAAAATATGTCTATTATAAATCAGTGGTAAATAATTTATTAATTTTTGAGCTATCGAGCAATTGATTGTAAACCACTTACCAAGAGTGAAATCACAGAATATAACAATGGAGAAATTCTTAAGAGTGAATATTATTAGACTATAAAATTTTATGTTTCGATTCGATATTAAATTCTGTGTTTATGTAGTGTTCAAATAATGAAAAACTGATCATGAAAATTTACGATATTATATTTTTATTTGGTTAAAGTCAGATAAAATGTTGAACAAAAAAAAAAATCAAGATTAAAGGGTTTTCTTTTAAAAGTACATAAAAAACTGTGATTGGTTTTTTGGAAGATGCATTTTTAGTTTTCCTGTTTATGTAATATCTATGTGTATAGTTAATTTTTCTTAACGCACCTCTATAAACTATTATTACCAATTTTAGACTCTAAGTTGGAAAAAAAAGTATTTTTTTTATGTATATTTTTATAAAACTAAAAAGTTTGTATACTAATATTTTGTAAAATATCAAATTTTTTTTTGAAATTTATAACAATATATTTCGTATTTTTTTAAAGTTTAGATATTCAAAATAATCTTTTCAGATTTCAGGAAATTCTTTTTTAGTTTGTCTTAGAAATTATTTATATAATATATAGTATCATGTAATAGAAATAAAAAAAATAATTGTTATAAGTTATAATGTTATACACAAAAACATAAATAGAGGAAGTTAATAAATTATAATTATATTTTTGTTTTCAATCTTAAAACGAATATAATATTATTATTTAAATGTACTTTTCTTTTATATGAATATATATTATTCATAAAGACATGTTTCCGAAGGCGAAAACTCATTGTTTAATATCTTCGTATAGTCGTATTTTGTCGTTTATTGAGAAGGGTTATCGGTTTTAAATTGGGAGTTCTGTTAGACCATATTTTATTAAATATCCGGGTCCCAAAACAATCTGACTCGTTTTAGAGAAAAAAACTGCAGAAAAGAGGGTATAGCAGATATACACCAGATGCCTTGTCTGCAAATAACGTTTTGTAGTAGGAAATTAAACAACAAAATTCTATAGTAGAATTCATCCAACAATAAGAAAACGGGAAAATTATTTTTATTTTCTTTATTTTTGCTTTACTTTATATTTTTGAGAGAGTTAATTTTTAAGATTTTACTAAATAACTGTTAGTTTAGTAATCATTAGAATTGAAAACTGCACACATATTAAAATTAGGTTTTATACTAATTGAGTTTGTTGTAATTAAAAATGTTTATGTCTATTTATCCACGTTTTAATAAGTAATTGCAAAACAAAATGTTATTTCGTTAATTTAAGATTATTTGAAAAATTCAATACAATGTATTTTAATTAAATTATTAAAATAAATTAAAAAAAAAAATATTTATAAAATATCTACGTATATATTTTCAATTTCCATTTTTTTTTTTTACAAAATAATTTATTTTTGTCAATACATCAAGTACTTTTAGAGTAATAAATCTAATTTGCTTACTATGTAAATAATTACATGTAAACGTAGATAAAACATTTGAGTATAATTATAAGTTATATTAGTTTAAGAATTACAATAAATATATTATATATGATCAAATTTGTTCACGAGGAATTAATAACAAAGCTATTTTTGTTTTTTATTAATATACATATTTAATCATTAATCGATCGTCCGTTATTCAGAAATATATCAATGTCAATTTCTCTATACCAGGTTTCTCCGGACAGGTGTTTTTCAAGTGCATTAAATTTCCTATTTCCGACCATGTCGTCATTGTCAAACTGCACGAAATATCTATTGTCCAAAACCACCGATATACTCGCATACCCCTCTCATCATTCCTTTCATAACTAAATGGGGGCTCGTTCAATTGCGATAACATCAGAACACACGCTTTTAGGCGTATAACAAATTTTATTTTGTGCTTCATACTCCATATTTATTTAAACATCTTTTGTGTATCGAAATTGGTTTTCGAAAAATTAACCATTACTCTTAACAATAATGCTTACAAAATTTAATTAATTTTATGGAATATGAATATTCATAGGTAATAATAATTTAATAATTATGAAAATCAGAAATGTTCACAATGTCGATAATAAACGTTAAAATATTAAAAATACTAGGTACTATAGTACTACTTGATAGCATAATTGGAAAATATTATAATATTAGAACTATTGATTAATACGTGAGTAAGCTATAAATTATAATATTAATATTTTACTACGGATTTTAATGGAAATTAAATCTATTATCTATGTAAAGTAAATATATTATTATTGTATGTACTTTTATTTTCATAATTTAATTGTTTTATATTATTTTGAGGTAAAGTATTAAAATAATAATAAATACATTCCAAAATTATAATATTAATTTACGTTTAAACTTTAATAGACATTTAAATACATTTTATTTATTTAATTTATTTTAGCATTTTATTTTATAAATTTCGAATATTAACTAATTTAATTTAATAAAACGTAAATTTAAAGTTCTTCAATTATTGGCGTGTGTATATTTATGTATAACAAAAATATTCGATTTTAAGACTTATCTTATTATTTTTATTTTTGAGAACTAAATAAAGAATTTTTTATATACTAATGCTCATTTTGTTCCTTTTCTCTTTTAATTAAAATAGATAATTTTCAAACATAGTTATTCGAATAATTTAAAAACAAAATATTTTCATTTATTTTATCAGATTAAATATGTGTAAGTAGAAAAATATTTCGAATAATTATCTAGAGAAAATGATTCTAGTACCTACATCTAATTTTCTTTTTATTTATGTATTTAAATTGAATAAACACATACCTAATTTTGTATTCAAAAAATTCGGTTTTATTTATGAAAATATTTTAACACGGTAATAACGATAAATGATATGCACAATAATTATATTAATTAAAATATTTTAACCACAATTTTCATTACTTTGTGTGAATATGTGAGTATGTTGTATTATGTGTATTTGAAATTTCCTTTTGATAAATTGTATCAAACATAATAATTTTAACTGTTATTATTTCCTACAGTGCATTTGGATTATTTGATAACTAATTAAATTGTGTGTTGAGAATATGTCTTAAGATTTATATATATATGTATATCTATTTATGTGCAATAAAATTATGTTAGTCGGTAAATGGATTCTTAAAGATAGGGACATCCTACTGGCAATACCAGGTGTAGTGCTTTGAGCAGCCACAAAGGCTTTTGATTTTCTAAAGACAGACAAACTCCAACAGAAAAATTCTCTAATCACAATGATACTAAGGGACACAACTCTCCTTTTCCATTTCTTCTCACTTCCCCTCTTGATCAATCCCATGTACATTTTTTCTATCTCTCAGTTAAACGAATTGCTGTTCAAACTTTCTGCTGCTGATTTAATTGAGTTTTCTGTTTGACCACCTACTCGTGAAAGCATTTCAATGGTCTTATGAAGTTTGCTCTTGTGAAGATAAAAGATCAATCGAAACAGTTTTTTAACTTTTGATTGAGTCCTTTATTAAACAATGTTGAAACAATAGACGATGTTTATTCCTCAAATTTTATGTCGTTGTTACACTAAAAACTCAAAATCATCATGCATTGTCATTATGTACTTATACATAATTTAATGTATTGTAAACTTAAATTAGTTTTATAATAAATACATAATAATATAATTATTATGAGTTTTGTAATATTTTAGTTTTAGTACAAATACATTTTGAGGCTATTATAAAATATTTTGTATTAGAAAGTTTATTTAAATTTAACAATAATACGTTTATACACTTTGTTTATGGTATATCTTTGGCAACGTAATTTATTTAATCTAATTAATATTTACATTTTAATTTATATAATTTTTAGATGGGTAATTAAATTTATAATTATTCTTAAGGGTTGTTATTTAAGTTTATAATATAATATGAAATCCATATATTTCATACATATTCATGAACAAATTAAAAAAGGTCGGCAAGTGAGTACCTACTGCTCTGCTGTAAAGTAAGTTATCCAGTGAGTCACCGGATGTGTTAAATTTGAATTCAATGATATAAAATAATTATATAAGTACGAAAAATGATTCTGAGCTAAGACGATTTGTCAGCATACATTACTAAGTATATTTTATATTATTATAGCTGTTAAAGTAATTAATTTTACTATTAATAACACAAGTTTAAATTAAGTTTTGCTAAAAACATTGAATTTGAAATTTTTATTGTGTGTATAAAATATTTTAATATACTTTAAGTTTCAAGTACCCATGAAAAATATTTTTAAATTACAATAAAATAATTAGCACTTAAGTACCAACTAGATTCACATTTCTAGAAAAGATGCTGATGTAGAAAATTGAGACATTTTCACTGCCCCAAAGGCGATGACAGATAAAAAAAAACTATTGTAAAACTAATTCATTTATCACTCCGCTGAGAATCTATAAAACGACTAATATTATTTTTTGGTTTTCTGTTTGCTATACTTATCTAAAAATTCATGTAATATTATAAAAACAATATATTAGTACTTATAGTTTTTAATGTTATAATTAAATTTAAGGCTATAGAATCAGAACGGTTGCTGTGTGTTTATATTTATAATAATTATGATATTGCTTAAAAAAAAATTAAATATCCTTTGTATATTACAATATATTGTATTTCTATTTTAAAATAAATAATCTAAAATTTAACTAATTAGTGTTTGTAGACAATTCATTTGATAATTAATATGAAAAAGTTTAAACTCTATTGTGATAATGTTATTAAGTGTTATATCTTTGCGGTGAGTATACTTAATAATGTTAAGCATATATTGACGTATGCTATATTATGTATTATAAAATAATTATTTAGATTGCGAAAGTTCCTTCGTACTTCGTAGTTTGTGCGTACGTTCGATTTAATATCACTTAGACGGCTGGTACATGTGAAGGACATTTAAGAACAATGATGATGATATTAATGCAATAATATGATGCTTAAACTGTCTACGTATCGCAACTCCCTTTCGAATATATTACTCCAAATAATCGTCCTTTGTGTGTGCCGTGTGCATCTTTAAGGATGACGGAGGCATGACAGAGATGATATGCTGTGGTGGTGGGAGTCGGGGGCGAGTGTTTTTGAGTTTGATTGCAAATCTCCATTGGCCATTGTTTAGTAAACGGATTCCATCGCGGTGGTGCCTTAAGGGTTAAGAGGGGATATCTGATGAGATGTTTGGTGGGTGTGTGTGGGGAGGGGGGCTAACCCGTCGGATTTGTCGCGTATTAATCTCTCGGCCTCACGGCAAATCGGGATCTACCGCCACGCAAGATGTAAAACGCAATTACACGGGCCGACAGATTTATTGTGGTCAACCAGAGTAGGAATAGAAGGCGGCACGGGTGGGACCTGTTGGCGGATGTCACGGCGGTGGCGGTGGCGGCGTCGGCGTGTGTGCTCTCACTCTCGGTCCGGCCGGGACACCGCACTTTAAACAACGGTCAGAGGGTTTAATGAAATGCGAAATTAAACTCGTCCGTCGGTGCTTTGTTCCTCTCTTCATCTCTTCACCATCACCGGGATGGAACCCACCGCCAAAGGCTCGCCAGTCATATAGCGCCAAACTGCCCAACCAACGCCGTCGGTACTCACAATCTACCCACCTCAACACGACCCTTGCCACCACCAACGCTCGCTCACGAAATACGGTTTAAACTAATAATAATGTAAACACCGCTACTGTCTCGTTTTGGACACACGCCGCCGCCGCCGCTTTTGTCCGGCAACCGTTAAACGTTTTACATTTCCGTTGGACGCCATACGAACACTGGAAGGGGTAAACGAGTGTGGTGATCTGAGGGGATGGTGGGCGAGAGTTCGTTGTAGGGGGATGACGGCGATGAAAAAAAATGTACATAACTCGACATTATTACGCTGTACTGTCATGGGGTTGTGTCGTTGCATAAAATTACCTTTTTTGTTTCCTTTTTACGTACGTACAATTCATTGTAAACAGAAACAAGTACTAAAATATTTTTTCATTTTTTATTGTTTGATGATAGCGTTATCAATAAAATATTTAAATCAACTGTTTGTTGTCAAAGTGCTTGTATAAGATCAAAACTGTTTACATTTACGATTAAAATTAATATGTTTTCCATGTATTTTCATGAATTAAAAAAAAATATTATCAAAGTTCTTGCAAGAAAATCTAGTAATCAAATGCTGTAATAACCAAATAAATAAGTCGTCATCTTCACTTTACTGGCGTTAAATATAGTAGATTTTTTCGTTTGGCCTTATAACTATGTTTTCTAAGTCTAATGGTAGAAAGTGGAATTAAAATTTATTTAGTGAAATTTTTAAATGAATTGCATTTTTTTAGCATTGTTGATTTTTGTTGCTTATTTTTGCTATAATAATTGAAACTGTGCATATTTAAAAAATCAATGCTGAAAAATAAACTGCCATGACTACCATTTGTATAATTTTAATTAAATGTTTATATCTTATTGGAGATTTCTTTTTATTAAACTAAGAGTGGTTACGAGATGTTTAACAATATAATTATTATTTGTTAAATATTAAGTAATTTTTAATTTAATAATTAATTAAATGAGAATTAGTCATTAAATGATTTATAAATAATTTATTACAAAAAAATATTTTTTTTTGTATGAAAATAATAACTTATATTGCACATTTTAAACTTACACATTTAAAATATGTGTAAAATATTTATATATATTTATTTATCATGTGATTATTGTTTCCAAAACGTTTCTACGATTGAAATATATTTATTTTACTTGCAATAATCACTTGTAAATCTAAATAGTTATGTGTTATGATTGGCAAAAAATGTCATCTTAAGGTATTTATATATTTTAGTAGATAACTATATCTACCTGTTACCTGTACCTACACTATAATCTATTTTAAGAATTATGATTCGATGAAAATATTGTAATGTTTGTAATATTAATAAATGCAGTATTATATTACTAAATAAAAAAACGTTTTAATATATTCTTCATTTATTTCTATAATATAATATAAAAATTGTCAATGCTTATATATTGTTTTTATTGTTTTCATTTAAATACTATTTTAATTTTTTTTATAAATTATGCAAATAATTCAGCTATTAAAATATACTGTCAACATTATTTTTCTTGTCAATTAAGTAAAACAATAAGTGTGTATTATGTTTATTGTATGATTTTGTTAGGTTTATTTTATAAAAATAATTTAACTATAACTTAATTAAAGTATTAAATCATAAAGATTTAGATTAAGTTTATAGTTTTGTAGATAACAAATGATTATAAATCTGGTTATATAGACTAGTAATATTTTTTATCGATTTAAAAAACGACTGAATTGTAATCATTAATTGGGAACGCAGAAAATTCTATTTTTCTTACATAAATATTTGTAAAAACTAGAGTTTACATTTTCATTTTTATTTTAAACGTCTTATGGCTCTCCGTGGTCGATTTAAATCACGCATGTTGCCTGTAATGCTTTTAGTCTCGTGGGAGGTATTTGGCGGTAAAAAACCTGCCCATGTAACTTATATATATCCGAATAAAGTCTTTTTGAATGTTACATTTGCAACTTTGAAAATATGTTCTAAAATAAAAACGGACATTTCGCTATTTACCGCTATTTACACATTTTAGAAAAATTGAATTGAGTTCATACCTACTATGATTACATAGGTACATAAATCCAGTTAATTGATATAATATTAGAATTTTTTTTTTGTAGCTGTTGGAATTTTGAATGTTACGGTTTTCCATATTTTTTTTTAAGCATCTTGTCACGATTAAGGAATTGTTTTTAAATTTATATATTAAATGGTTTCCAAACTTTCTAGGTTTCTTTTATATTATATTTGTAGAATAAATCTTAAGTTAATTGATAGTATATAATAATATTAACTCATATTGTAATGAGTTATATTAATATTTATAAACTTCGGTCATCATCAAATGAGTCTCATTATCAAAGTGCATTGTCAAATTTTATATTATTTGTAGATTATTGCTATTAGGGTTTTTATAGTAATCAATTTCTATGATATTGTTTCATTGTGAAGACCAATAATTAAACCATAATTTCCTAACGTTTGACATATAATTGCCTACAGTAATTAGCAAATTAGTGATAATCAATGGTATTTACCCTACTCATATCCATGTAAACACCTGGGATTAATTAGTAACCAAAGAAGTAGCCAATCGAAAATTATTTTGCTCGATCCCTGAAAGATTATTATCACTCGTTATTTGTTTGCTATTTTAAATTAACCCATGCCTTAGATGAACGAATGTAATGTATTTATTAAATACAATTTACATTTTATTTTATTTTAAATGATGATTTAATATGTATAATAGTTATAAATTTATAATTAATGTTATAATTTATTAAATTTTGTTAATTACAAAATATTATGTATGATTATAATATATTGTGGTGGTTTCTTCCTCTCTTAAGGTTACGTTTGTTTAACACTTAAATTATAATAAGTTGTTAAAAGCTTATGTAAATTTTTAGATTTTCTAAAAAATAATTTATTTTTACAAAAACTTGGATTCTTGTCTCAAATGGAAATATTGTATTGAATATTATTTTGTTGGTTGGCATTTATAATGTGTATTACACAGATAAGTTTAAATACAATCATTGCTCTAATATTAAATATATTTAAACATATTGAAAAATAATATTACATTTAATTTTATTGTGGATAATGACTGGAAAATACAAAATGAATTTAAATTGTACCAGTGTTGAGAACATTGATCTGATAACGATGACAAGAATATTTATTTAAATATTGTAAGAAAACGTTTCTGGTTACTGCAGCATATCTAGATCAATTGTTAAGATATGGTGAATATGTATTAGGTGGTAAGTTTATCCACAAACAATATATTATATTATGCTTGATGCGTATCTTTCATCTTGGATCGCGTTTCTTTGAATCATATAATGGGTTATATGTAGAAATAAAATGTAATACTAACCTAGCAGCTATTCGTACAGTTATAGATCTCATTTTACATGAGTCTTTTTTTTTGTGGGGATGGAGGGGGGGTTATGTTGTCAGACGATTCACTAAGTATATTTCCAAGATTTTGTCGGGTTTTCGACGATCACTGTATTCCTTAATTTTTTTGGATGTTTTGAAAAACTTCCGATTAAATATTCCACACTAAATGCCTGAATCATTTTCACTGATTCGTAGAATATTAAAAAAACCATACTGAAAAACTTATTTTATATTCTGTTCATAATCTAAAACCAGGGTCGTTACAACGTGTTAAAAAAAAACTTTTTTTTTATAAGACAAATACAATTTATTCATGCAGTAAGCAATTGGTTTAATCGAGGTGTATATAATAGGTTGAAAATAGCTTGAGGAGAAACCACTCAAAGATGGCACTCTTGAAAAATAATTTACATAAGAAAAAGAATTGCAGTGGATTAACTTTAATTGATTAATTTTTTGGTTTGGAAATTATAATTTTGATTTGTATCTTTTAATTTATCAGACAAATATTTTAAATCATAAGTAGTTTTTTCATATAATTTTGTTGTTTTAGAATATTGTAAAAAATACATTTTAGTACGAAACAAGCAAGTAGTTTAAATATTAAAGTTTTCACTAATGCATTCTTAAATGTACCTATAATTACAAGCTTTTTTGTAAACCCTTATCATTTTATTTAAGAGATTGCTCATTTTTCAATTGTTTAAACTGTAAATTTTAGATTTTAAATAATTTTCCTAATAGTAGACGTACAAATATGTGCTGGAGAAGTAAATTAAGGGTTTTTTTGTTATTTATCATAAGGAAATTTAAAACAATTCATTTTTACTATCTAAATAACTTAATGATACTGCTTAAGTAACTGTTAACCTCAATAGGTTTCGAATTGCATGCACTTCTAATAAATTTGACACGCATGTCGTAGATTATTGAACGAACATAGAGTGGAATTTCGAATTTGATATTGTTACTTAAGCAACAATTTCCGGCGCTGGTTTATCGCTATATTATACTGTGCCAAATGTTATACAGTACGAACTTTGTTGCATTTTTTAATATCTATTCTATTTAATTTATTTTAAAAAATATAGATTTATAATTTTTTTTTTTTTTTTGATTTGTATATTGATTTAATAACAAGGTACACATTCAAATTAAATAAAAGGTATTTACCATGATTGATTATGTTTAATATTTATACATTAGTTTTAATATTAAATGTAAAATAGCACTTAAATTACTATTTGGAAAATAAATAACTTATAGTTATATTTTAATTAATTATTCATGAAAGTTTACTTTAGACTTAATATAGGTACTACTTAAAATATATAATTAATAAACTAATAGCAATTTTCATTTTTATTATATTTATTTCATAATATAATGTTGCTAATGTATTACCTACCTGGATTATTTTTTTTTGTTATTAAAAAACTTTAAATTTTATGATACTGTTGGTTTTTATAATTTTTGTTTAACTTTAAGATATTTCTTTGTATTCTAATATTTTGTATTATGTCACCATTTTTTATAATTTACGTTTACTTGAAGTATCTGAATGTCGTAAACAATATTTTTGAAAATCAATGTAATCTCCTTGTAGTATACTTTTTAAGTTTACATGGAATGGAACTTTTTTAAACGTTGACATGGTGTTACATATTTATTGTTATTATTATTTTTTTTTTTGCACATTTCCTCTGAAAATATAACTTATTGGTATTTACGGGTTGAAATCTATGTGGCAAAGCTCGTAAAAAAACTCATCAGACTGCAAAGAACGGTGCTAATAAGACTGAAGAGTCGGATGGGTTGGCGGAAAGTAAAAGTTTCGTGATATTTGTATTCCGACGAATAATATACGGACGCCCGTTTTAAAATCCATTCGGAATTATTATTTTCTCTCGGGAAGAAAGTTTTACGGTCGGTACCAAGACGAATCGACCAAGATGAATATTCATTTCGTGTTAAGACTCCCCCATCCTAAGAACTTTAATTTAAATAAAACATTCATTAACGGGTTTTAAGTCTATTCGTTTTTAAAAACTACGAATTCTGACCATATTACTACTTATTATTAATTTTATTCGAAATGCATTCTTTCAAAAATGATTAAAAATCATGTAAAACAGTATAAATATTATATTAAGCTCATAAGTTAAGTAATAAACTATGTATTTATACAGTGTTAATTAATTCAACTTTCAGTTCATATGGATGGAGTTTGGTTGACAAGTTAATAGACGAAAATTATTTAATTTTAATTTTTAGTTTTAATAAGTTAATGAATATCGAAGAAAACTTGTAAGTTTTTTCAATACTTAAGATTAGAACCACTGGTATTATAAATGTTATATTATAAATTTGACATGTTATATATTTATATTTTAAATTATTCATTTGATTTAATGATAATAATTTATTGTGGTATTCGGAATACCAAATGTAGATAATTTTTAATTAAAATAAATATTTACGCTAATATAAATTAAAAATGTGCATTGTATACAATTATAATATTGTATATTTATTTGAGTTTGGTAATATTTCCTGCCTTTTAGAAAGTATATTTATCGTTATTGGTATATATTCGAAGTGTGTAAGCTGCAGCAAAAGTTTTTTCTGGCCATAATGGTAATCGTCCGTTTCTACACAAACTTTTCCTAATAGTGATCCCATTTTCACCAACAACATTTATTTTTTATTTTTTTTTGCATAAAATGAATTTTATATGGGAAAAGTTTTAAGGCCTAGTCTATGATGTAACTTATATAGTACGGTCACCAAATAGTTTTTATATTCAAGCGTATTTTCAGAATTTATATAAATCATACCTACATGTTCATGTTCGTAGTTGAATGTATAAAACTTTGCTCCCTAAACAAATAAAATATTCAGTTTTTTTTTTTTATAAATTAATATGTTATATATTATACAACGATACACATTTATATTTTTTGGAACGCATAGAATAGTCAGTATTTGCGAATTCTTCTTGAACATGTTTATTTTTAGGTCGATAATTTTATTTTATTTGTATTTTATTTAATGTACTGGAGAATATTATAAGTAAACTGAATAATATCTTTTTAATTTAGTAATCTGTAAACAATTAATTGTTCAATAAGTATTAAAGACATTTGTATAAGGGCACAGTGATTTAACTTAAATAGACAAGCTCTCGTATAATATTTATCTTTTTTTTCGTCATTATAGCACATATATAGTTACAAACAAATTTTTATAATATTTATAATTTGTTATGAAATTTAATTTCTTTTTTATATATGACAACGTTGTAGAAGACTGTTCTTGTCGGGAAGAGTATTTTAAAATGTTTTATTTTAGTACAGAATTATGAGACCTTAAGCACTGTATTAATAAATACTTTTAAACAAGAAAATCATATTGTGCAACCATTGTGTATAGTTAAAAAACGCGTGTAGATTAATAATATAACTCATTGATATGTTGATATAATTAGTAGTCAAGTGATTAATTTATAACAGCTTTAATTTTAAAACAAATAAATATTACATTTATTTCATAATTAACTAAATGCATTTTATTATTTATATAATAAATACAAATATATTTATAAATATATTTATAGATATTTATTTTTATCGTTTAGTACATATCAACAACAATATATGTTTAATAACCATCAGAAGTTATTATTTTGTTATAAGAATACTGACTTTCAATTATTTAAATTGAATCGAAGTAGTAATTATATCTAAAAAAAATAATGAATTATTTATTTACAGCACATAACGTTGGGAATTATGTTAATGTTTTATTAAAGATTATATGAGATTGATGGGACTTGTGGTAAACTCATACAAAACTAAAAGTATATAGTGAATCGAGTGGGTGTGTAAGTTAAATTTATTATTTTGCCACCAATTTGTGCTTAATTTTTGAAGTGTAAATATATTTAAACTCGAATTTAAAACTAAATCAAACTTTAAATAAATGTTTAACCTGACAGAATTATTTGTCATAGGTAAATATTATAATATTTTGTTAAGAACATTAGTATTTTAAGTTTATACTGTACTTAAAGATACCAACATCTAAACGATTTGAATAGTTATTAATTAAAGTTACATATACTTCTTTTATATTTTTACTTAACATTATTTAGTAGTTAATAGTTTTATTAATCAAATTTTATTATATTTTTCACGCCGTAATTTGGATTTTGGATTTAAAAATACCTCCTTGTTTCAAAAAAATTCAATAGGATTTTCTTTTTTCTACATATATTTATCATTTATACTTTTAATGTATCTCTGAATGGAGTAATATTTTTTCATAATGGGTATATCAATGTCCGCTTTATTTACCGTTAGTATTATGTACCCATTATTAATGACAACCAAATAAATTTTCAAAAGATATTTAAAGACTTAGTTAAATTAAAATTATGAAATATTACATAGTATTACAATTACAATAAACGTATATTTATGAAAATAATATTCCTAGTTCTTATTTATTTTTTGTCCTCCCATAATTTATGATGATCAATGTTCGGATTTTATTATCTGCTATAAACTCTGGTCTTATGGAGTTAAATTTTGCTCGATAGTTGATTATGTACATACATGTTATTAATATATTTTTTATAAATAAGAATAATACAAACATTTTACGAACTGATAGTTACCTTAAATTACTAATATTATTTATTAATCTTTAAATTAATTCAATGTGTTTGAAAGTGAAAACCTCTGTAAGTTAACAACATTTAAAATTCAATTCAATATTACAATTTATAACATAGATTTATGGTATAGTTGTGTATTTTAAATTTTAAATTATGGCAAAGCAAGAACCACCAATATGTTAAACACGTGTTTTTGGTATACCGGGGTAAATATATTATAACAAATTAAAATAATTAAATGTTTATAACCAATATGTCATTAATAAATTCAAAATTATAAACCCACATCAAATACACAAAAAAAAAAGAAATTATTTGATTTAAAAGATACAAACCTATAATGATTTCAAATAAAAAATGTAAGAAGTAATGGCATTTTATTCATTTTTGGAATCACTACATTGGGGGTGTACTCTTTAATAAGGGTTGTCCCCAAAGAAGTGATGTCCTATGACCTATGATATCTAAGTTATATTTAGATCCAAAAAAAAAAAAATAGTATTATCTATTTTTTCTTGAATTTGCAATTATTTGAAATAGGCGTGCGCAGAATTCAGATTCAGGTATCGCTAACATTAATCTGGTTAGTGCCTAACCACTAACACTCACCACAAAGAAATTATAGAGATTTCATCACAAAAAAGTCTCCAACCAGTCCAATAATTCTTGGTTCATTGTCGTTCGTGGGTCGAATCTTGGTTTTTATAATACAGAGTTTAGTCATTTTAGTAATAATTTAAAATAATAATTTAGGATTTCCAGAAATTTCGGATGGGCTGCAGCCCTTCAACCTCCCTGGATACGCTACTATACAGTACCCATCAATGTAAAAAAAAGCCTCAGGTGGGGCTACAGCCCAATTAGCCATACCCGTGTGTACACCTATGATTGAAGTAATATACCTAACTGAATAAAGTACAATTTTTTTTATTTAAAAAGAAAAAATGGATCATATAATAATTTAGAAAAAGTTCCTTAAAATGCGTGCGTGAGTTTAAACGGAATTGTAATAATCCAATTATTTATAAATATTAAAATGATTACGTTGTATTATTTAATCCAACCGATCGCAATAGTAGCATAAATTTTATGGAACATAACAATTTTAGCAGAGTGTTTTGTAAGTTATTATTTTGTTGATAATTTAGTTTTTTAAGTAAAAAGTAAATTTATTGATGAAATATATGATATTTGGGGAAGAAATGTTTTTGCATAGTAATCTTCCGTTTATTGACGAGTTTTAATTTCTGAATAGTTTCAGAATAGTTTTCAATATATTCTAATTTCTCAAATATAAAAAATTATCAAGTTTTGGTATAGCTACTTTGAGTACATACTCGAAGTAGCTATGTATCAAGAATACATGTTGATATTAATATATATTTATATTTTTAATTATTTTAAAGTTCCTACTTTATAATACTATCATAATAAACAAAATGAATATGCATGTGAAAATGATATTCTTATTTCATTATTAGTCGCATTTTTGTGCTAATTAAAATTACATTATGGCTATTTTTGAATTAAAAATGCACCAAATTTATACATTATAGTATATGTATTCGGTAATCAAATAAACTTATATTGGGTGTGTTATACGTTTATACATGTTATATTTATGAAATTTATACTCGAATACTTATTATAAAGATAACCTATATTCTATTTCAATACCGCGAAGAAAAATGTTGGCGTGTTTATTATAATTAACAAAAAAAAAATCAAAGCGTTTATTACGATCCTCGTATATTTACCATTGTAATTTAGTGAATTTAAAGATTAAAATTAAAACTCGTATTAGTGAATAAAAGACATTGTTTCGCAAAATATATAGACCTATATATAATGCATTTATCGACAATATAATATTAACTGTGGTAATCGAAATTCAAAAGTTTCGTTTAAATTAATATATGAAGTGAAGGGGTAGTGAGTGGGTGGATACGGGGCTGGATACCAATCCACTAGTATTTTAGCTTACATTTTTCATCCCAGCAGTTATTTTTTTTCCGAAATAATGCATTCACAAAAAATCTTTATTTTAAATTATAATTATATGCAGTAGGTATTATAGTTTTCTCGAAAACAATAAGCTTCAAGATAAATAAAACAAAGATTAACTCGTCGGATAGCGTCGTCGTACCCAGAAACGTAATCTAAATATTTGCGCTCTTAGGTGCTACATTTTTTTAAACTCAATTTTTAACAATAAAAATTAATATTATACGTGTTCTTTTTTTTAATAATTAAAGAACAAAATATAATTCAACTTGGACAATTTTACAATTTAACTTAATTCCATATGTATTAGAAACAGATAAATATATAACATGGCAATTAAAGAAGTTGTCGAATTCGATCTTCAAAGTAGTTTGTAATTATTAATTTCTATTGATTAAAAAAATGCTGAATCCCAAAAATGGTTAAATAATGACTGTATTAATATAAATATGATTTATAATAATTATGAATGCAGATGTACTCTTAGCATAAATGGCCGCCAGGGTGATCAGTATACATAGGTACAACATAAAATATATGTAGTATTTAGTTAAGTAGATAACTTCAAATATAACATTCCTCAAATATATCCACAAATTATAATTCTTAAATTTTGGTACATGAAATTTTTATAATTCAAAAAATATTTGTTCAAATTTCGAATTAGTTTTATGAAATACTTATTTGTTTAATATAGTGAATGCCATAAAAATTCTAAATACCAAAATATGGTAAAAAAATTCGAAAAATCGGAAATGCCAATAAATGTGTGTTAAAATAATGTTCGGCGAATCGCCCAGTAATACGGATCAATGTCCTCATAAACTGGTTTCGATCAAGGCATTGATAATAACATTATACACGATTATATTATTAATAATAATTGTGCTTACCCTCGACGGTGCAGCGGCGGAGGCGGGGAATCGTCGTCGTCGGTGGCGGCGTTCGAGTGATCTTCATCAGTTTGACGGCGTCGGAGCGTGTTCGTCCCGACCGTTCGTGACGTTCGAATGCCGCGCGCGTTTATTCGTCGTCGCACGCGCGCGACGAGTCCGGCGATACCTGTGGCGACGGTGGCGGCGGCGGCGATTTTTGCCAATTGGCTGCGGCGTTGTCGGCTATGATGGGCGGGTGCGCGTGAAGAGGAGGGATCGGGCCGCGCGCGCGTTTCAGGCTCGCGGGGCGTGCGCCGCCCCCGTTGCGTTCAGTCAGTGTACGCGTACCACCGGCGCCCGTACGATACGACCACGTCCGTCGTCCGTCCGATCGACCGACCGATCGCGTTGTTATCGTTTTGCACTCGTCAACTGTTACCAATACCATATTATTATTAACGGTATCAATTTATTATTGTAATTTTTTGTTCGCCGTTATCGTGTGTAGACAGTGATGCGTTTTCATTTTACAGTCGCTGCCAAAATCATGACCGAGTAATCTTACTCGGTCGTTTTATCGTTAAATTCAAGTCGCGCATTACTAAAATAATATTTTTAAAAGTTTATTATTACATATTTTGTACATTGTTATTGTTTTTATTTCGTGTTTCCGCGTGCGATATCTTCGCGTATAGGACGTGTGTGTGTGTGTATGCGTTATTATTAGGATGAACCGAACTGACAGAAATCGGATATCCGATATGATATCTGTCATTTGCAACCTATCCTAGGCTATAACCTAACCCGACTTAGCCTATCTGACCCCTCTTCTCCTTAACATTACACCCGACTGACAGTCAATACTGTAATATGGATTTAGGTTTGAATATCTTATAATATATAATTGCGTTTCGAATCGTTCGCAAAACAGTTTTTTGTCATTTGTATGGTTTGTTCTATTTGTCAACAATCGTGGGTCCAAATGTGACTGTCGGACACAATATGTCTTAACCGTTGTATTTTTCAGGCTGACGATGTGCTCGAGCAGCTCTTGGCAAGCACTGGTCACAACAGTGTTGGCCTGTTCAGCAGTCTGCGCGTTCGCTTCTGGTACGTATCTATATATTATATACATTACATTCCCTTCACATCTACGATTCCATTACCAGGTGATCAGGACGACGATAACAAAAACAACATTAACAGTTTTATCTTTTAAAACAAACAGTGATTATGTATATTATTATATTATGGACGTGAGCGTGTGCTTGCGTAAGTACGGTTCTCTTCTTTTCATTATCAAGGCGTAGCTTGTTTAATTTTTAATTGTAAGAGGGAAATTGCTGTAATTATTTTTAATTTGCGCCCAATCAGGTGCACTTGTTCACAACAAGTACAGCTGCAGTGAGAGGTGTTAGCATAAAATTTAATTCTCGGAGTCCGTCGACAGTCGTAATAATTTTCTACTTGTTTCTCAGTCTATATAGGGATTGCCGCGAAATTCTAAAAACCTCGCTTGTTTCGCTGCTTTTTCCGAGGGGTGTTCTAAAGTTTTCTAAATATCCCCGGGCTTTGGGTTATAACTTTTTAATGAATGACCGCATGTCACCGACACCCCCCCCCCCCCCGGAAACAATAAAGACGTAATTAAAACTGGTCGGTCTCGTGACCTCTATACTATTTTTTTTATCTCTGAATGTATACATTTCAAGAACGATAATTCGAGTCAATCATTCATTTCAATACTTGAGTAATTATTAAATTGTCTTATTTCATGTATACTACCCCAGAGTATGCTGTATATGTGCCATTATATGGTGAGGAATTATTAAAAATATTCTCTTTCGCTATAAGCACAATAGTTATAGATAATAATTATTTAATTGTAACATAATCCGTCCGGTGATGATTATATTAATCCAACTAATTTTTGAGCTACAAATAAAGTTAAAAATAATTATATTTCTATAATTTTATAAAAACATATTAACTTAATAATTATGTTTCTTAGATGTAAAAAATGGTACCCATTTTATGTCATGCATTTTACTAGTCAAAAAAAAAACAAATAATATTAGTACCTATATTAAATTTAATATACAACTTAGCGAAGTTTAAATGTTTATTTAAATTTTACCCTTGAATATGAATTAAATATGTGGGAGAATAATTTAAGCATATTATGCGTAAAGATAGCTATTTTTTTTTTTTTAAACTGTTTATATTTTGTATTTGAATTATGTTATTTATTAAATGTAATACATGCAGTAAAATTTCACAAAAGTGGTTATTATATTCTAAGTATGTAAACCAATAGAATACTGATTACATTGTATTTTTACAATCTAACTGGATGTATTTTATATTGAAATACTAATAATTCATTACAATTTAATTTTAAATTTTATAAATATGAAAAGTTATAATTACATAATCTCTAAAAATAATTTTTATTTTTAAAAATATAACTACGTATATATTTTTTGATATAAAAGGAAAACCTTAGAAACATTTTGATTATCATTCATTTAAGAAGTTAATACGAGAAATATTATGCTCACAAATTTAATTTAATATTTAACAAAAGTTCACTTATGGGATCAAAAGTTATTATTTAAAATTTTTCTATTTGAAACAATAATTTAATTTCACATTAAATTTACTGGAACATTAAATGATGTTATTTAAACTTGAAGTAAATGTATAAAATAATATAATAGTACAATTATTATGTGTATTTATTTTTATTTTGACCAACTTATTTATTGATTTTTGAATATCGAATAAATTGGATATTATATATTGTGTATTAATATTGTAGTAACCGATTTGCTATATATTCACAATATAATTGTTTCTGTTATATATTTTTTATTAAATACATTTTACATTTCAATAATTAATCATTCAATAGTAAGACGACTGTTTTTTTTAACGATGTGATTATACACTGGATGATTCTATAGATTCATCAGATTTCAAATTATAAATGGATACACACCCTCCCTGATTAAGCCAGATTTAGATGAATCAAGTATTAAACTGGGAGAGCTTGACTTTAGTCAGATGAATGAAAGGAATTGTATACATAATCATGAAAATCAAAAGGGTATAGTCATGTCTATGATTTTAAGATTTTTGTATGATTTGTGTTATATTACACTGATTTTAGTAATAAAATTAAGTTTGGGTAACTTTTTTTTATATTATACAATTTTATTTTTCTCAGCTACAGTAGATGTTGAATAATTTTTGTTTGTGTTCAGCTTTTTTTACTGCCATCGACAAAAGATAATTCTAAAAATAGTCTATTTATTTTTGTTGTATATATATATATATATAATTTCTACCTTGCAATAACTAATAGGAACGATTGTAGTAGAACGAAAAAATAAAAAAAAATTGTCTATTTTCAAGACGTTAAACTTTTTATTGAGTTCTTAAATTATTTTGATTGTATATTCTAAGTCAAACAAGCTTGTTATGATGTATATGATGCACATTTCTTTTTTATTTGAAAATATATATATTTTTTGAGTATTTATTATACTTTAAGTTTGTTTTACTTTGTTTATAAAATTAAAAATATGCATAAAATGGATTATTAGTTTATCAAAATATCCAACAAACGTCGAAAAACTATTAAATGTTCTAATGAACAATCTATATGACATATAACAATAAAAGAACAAGAAGGTATAATTAAATTAAAATATATTGTTGAAATTAAACATTGCGTTCGTGATTCCAGTTTTTTCTTTTGTCTACTTTTCATTCAAATTTATTTGTCATACATTAAAATGACATTAAATAAATTTAAGGATTTTTTATCTAAATTAAAAAGTATAAAAAATTTTCAATAGTTAACATTTTTTATTAACGATTTGAATTATATCTACACATAGTGTATTTCTAGTTAAATATGTACTCACGTATATCTTAATTATCTTTATATTATTTCCGTGTTTTAGTTATTTTTGAAACGATTTTACCTAATATTTGTAATATTTTTGTAATAGGTACTTTATTTAATTATCGTCATGTTTGTAAAATCATAAATAATAAGTATACTATTAATTCTTATTTTATTTTAAGTCTGGTAATGTTTTTATATATTTATTTTATACTGTTAGGTAAGATAACCGTTTCTCTTAAAATCATTTTCGATTATTGTATAATGCATACAATAGTACAATAGTACTTACAGAAATTTATTTTGCTGTTTTTGCTAAAATTAATTAATTTTATTTATTTAAGTTACAATTTGATTTATATTTTGAATTATCTACATAACAATTTTAAAAATGTATTCTTATAAGTTTTTTTTTAAAATTTCGTGAACTATTTATTTTAAATGTTGTACCTACCTATTAAACATTTTCTTAAATTTGTGTTGTAAAAAGTTCTAAACAATATATTTTTATTAAATTCTTAAATTTTTATTTTTTCATTAAAATGTTCTCATATGTTGCTATATATTTCAATACTTATTATTATTATTTTTTTTAATTATAAAAGTAGATCATTGATCGGATTTTGGGCACTTGTCATGTATACATTTAGTAAAGATTTCTTTTGCGTTTTGGGTAGGTACTTGAGGAATTAAGATAAAAGTGTTTTGTCTTTTTTATTCTGCAACCAATTTATGAATTCTAAAAACGATTTTAAAAGAAGTTTCCAATGTTGTTTTTGACTAAAAAAAAATATTTATCTACGTATTTGGTGAGAATACTATGTTTAGTTTGACAGCCACTTGTCACATATGCCTTCTGTAATTGTAGGTTGATAAAGAATCAGTTTTCTATTAAGACGGTATCGTACAAAATATTATGGTTTATTTTCATATGTAAATAAAAATAATAATGTTTGTACCAATTTGTTGGCACAACCGTGTATTTCTTAAATCCATAGTTTTGATTTTGTCGTTATAAAATATTATAACTAATGAAAACATTGTTGAATTGTAATCATATAATTTATATAAACTAAAATTTGTTGTATTTAACATCATTAATCTGAATTTAATATAATGCTAATCCAGCTCTTTAATTTACTAACGTATCATAAAAACTTTCGATTTTAACAGTAATCATAAAAATAATCATCATGCGCTTAATTTATTTTTATACATTTTGGGTATCAAATAGTGTACTGGGATTTTGAATGAGCTATTGGATTTTCCGCCCCCTTTAAATAGTAGCCAGGTTGCTGAAGAGCAAAGTGTTATTATTGTGAAGTAATGAAGCGTTGTAGTTTATAATTTAAAATAATCTCCGACTTTTACTCTATACTTGCTTCTACATCTCGCCATGACTACCATTTCATTTTCCCGTTTTCCCATCTTAATAAAATCGTCGGATTAGACCGATAGGTTTACCCTATTTCCCTCTTCCTCTAGGTAGTAGTTCATCTAATGTCTAAGTGTATAACGTATATATATATATATATATATATAATCTTTTTTTAAACTCATTTTTATTAATTTTTTTCGTTGGTTGTTACCCAATGGGATAGTATAATTGAAAAATTAATGTTTTTTTATTGTTTGTCATCAAAATAAATCACCATTACCTGACCATGATGAGTTTTAAATTAACTATATGTTTTTATAACTATTTCTAAAGTTTGTTTTAATAACAATTCACGTTTATCAATACCTAGTTAAATACCTTAAAACAGTTGGTTCAGTTTTAATAGTTTTACAAATAATGTAAAAATTTGTTTTATATTTAAGAATTAAGAGAACTTATGAGAAATTCTAGAACTTATTGTCTACACGAGTTATTAGAATTGAATCAATTTATGAACTTAAGGTTTAAAATATAAATTGTATTAAAGTATAATGCTGATCCTATAAATAGTATGGCTAAAAAACGAAACACTGCTATTATTTCGAACGAAAACTAATAAAAGTCAATATTTTTTTTTATCATCCTAAGAAATAAAATATTTCCGGGCTGTTAAAGACTTTTTAATTTAAAGTCAATTGAAAAAAAAAATTGAGACTAGGAGAAAAAAACAGATTCAATTGTGTAGTTCGTCTGGAGGAAAAATCCTTTTGGTAGTAAATAGTACTATCAATAATGTTAAGCCTTTATGACTACAAAAGATTTAAGTTACTTGAGCTATAAAATGGTCTCTACATCACGGTGCACTATGTCTCGTGGGTTACAATACTGTGAGCTGATGTTTTTAATTTAACAAGAGAATTATAATATAATCTTAATAATAATTAGGTTATAATGTTTTAATCAAACGGGGCAATGGTTAGGCAAATCTGCTACATCTCAGCATTTTTGAATACTGAATATTGTCATTCATATGTTTATGCGAAATTACTATATTATTAATTTGAATGCCATTGTTTGTCATAGAACATAGAATAATTTTTTCTTTTGTGTTTAAATCGTTGGCAGTACCATGAACACTTTTAACAAAAATTTATAATTTAATTGAAAAATATTTATATTATTTCTGATTTATTTTTAATTTGAATTGATGTATTATTATTTAGGTATTTAAATTTAAAACGAAAATCTGCTGAAATATTGTAAGACAAACGTAAATAATATAATAATACATAAAATAATACTTAAGTAGATGAGATTATAAAAAAATATATGTGTAATTAATAATCTTCAGTATTGATTATGGAGTTTATATCGTGGATTTTATTATTACCCACTCCTGAATTAATTAAATAACAATTTAATCACAATGTACATGTAATAATCACTAGTAATTATATTTATATTAAAAAAATTATTTAAATTTTCATAGAAGTTTTGTGTCAAATTGAAAATGTGATTTCGTATGAGAACATCCAGACGAAACAGATATAAAATACAATAAAATAAAATGATGCGTTGCAATGTGTATTATTATATGTTGTTACTGTTAGGTCATTTTTATGGTTCTATTTATTTTTTAGATTGGCATTTAGGAGACTATTGTTACTGACATGGTCTTCTAACGCACGAAGGATTGCCAACTTCGCCTTAAAACCCTCTAATTTCACATTCGAGACTTGGCGGGGCTAGAAGGGGTGTAAAAAGGAGCTTATCAATTTCTTCAGAGGGAGTAGGAAAATAATTTATGGACCGTCCGAGATATACAATAAACGGACTGGACCGGAGAAAAAACAACGGGAAATTTTTGGCTTTTCACCAACACACCGTAATGCGATGGACACGGAATATGGGGATAGCCTAGGGTAAACGTCCCTTTTATTATATGCTCTGTGGTGGTTGGTTTTATTTTTTTGCCCACTCTTTCCCCCAGGCTCTTAACGTACATAATTCATGTTCCGGTATCGCCTTGACCGAACGCACCGCCGAATCGGCATTTTCCTCTGGAATACTTCCGTGTGCCTTTTATATGAGGATAACGAAATCCCATAATCCTTGGCCACTATTATAAATGCCATATAAATAGCAGTATTTATTTTGAAAACAAGTTATTTTAGAACGACAAGTCTAGCTGTTGGCTATATAACTGTGATTTTAATGCAATAAGTTTTATTCGCAAATTTTTTAAGTTTGACTTTTTGTTGGACTCTACTAGTTAATAATAATATTTGAGTATTAAAGATTTGTTCTGTTTTTTAAAAATATATTGTTTATTTTAAAATTGCACACTTTATAAAAAAGTATTCGTTTTGGCGTTATATATTATATATAGTTTAATTTTCAAATTTGTAATATCCTTAAGTATTTGTTTTCTGTAGTTTTGGGATTATTGAATTAATTATTTTGTTTCCTTCACAGTCTTAGAATCAATTGATCATTGGTTTGCGTCAGTGAATTCAATCTGAATATATCTCGTTTATTTTTGATAGATTGGTTGTCGACGGTCGTTGATGATTTTTTTGGGGTTTTCACACTAGGTATATTTGACCTGCATTTCTATGCGTATCTACAAATATATATTTTTCGTGGTTATAAAAACAAAATATTTTGTCCGGAACGTAGGAAATTGAAAAGATAATAAATAAATAGAGTGGGAGGAAAAAACCCATAAAAAGACTAGGGACAAATAAAATATCGCGTATGTGTAACACGTGGTGTATTGCATAGGAGAAACCTTAACCTCTCTGTATGATAGTAGGGTGCCAGATTAATTTCCGACTCTGTTTCTAGTTCCGGTGTTGATAAAAAATAAAAATAAAAACTCTTTAACCAATTTTGAGTTTTCGCAAAATAATATTCGAGAACCTTTGTATGTCAGTCGTGTGCGACTTGCATCTTTAGACGTGTGCGGAAATACTCTTATAAGTAGGGGTTTTTTTATTTACTCATATTGTTTTCAGTTTTTAAAAAGAAAAAAAATATATCCTTATTGAGTTTACGAGTGTTGGTGAAGCCGAGAAACGGTCCTTGTGATTCAAAAAGCCACTACACGTAATAACAGACCCTCGTCCTGTGCGGGACTTATCGTGAAATTCCCACCGGATGTGAAGTTTAGCATATACGAGAAGTTTTGAACTCTCCCTACGCTTGTATAAGTTATACGCTCGATATTATATCCGAGTCTCGTTATCATTAGCATTTAATTACAGACGTACACATAATACGTGTAGGGAAAAATTATATTAATACCTACTATTCTCGAATGGTTTTACTATAGCGCTTAATCGACTGATATACGATATAATGACTTTTTATTTTATAAAAAACTTTTACAAATCTTTCAATATTGATCTATTTTTTTTTATTTTATAATTTACGACTAGTTGAGTAAAATTCAAAGAGCAAAATGGAAATTCACTTGTTTATGCAAACCGGCGAAGTGGAGCAGTATATTTACTGAAAGCTACAGTAGTGGTAGTGGAAGTGTATCCCTAATCGCGTGCTACCCTTTCCCCTTCAGCTATTTACCGTTTCGGACACCACGTTCGCTAATGGTACCTGTTAATATTTGATGGGTTTAAATTCGCAAATACCCTTAGCTAATACGACTCTATTTTCTCTTAGTGTTCAAGTCTGAAATTCTGAAGTATTAGAAAACAACAGTTCAAAATGCAGAACGTTTGTTAACCGTTAAATGTGTTTTGGGTAATTTTACGATCGGAAAAGATATTATATTTATTAATAGAATGTTTCGTCCGCGCGTAACAGATTTTTTTTCGATATTGATTCGGTTCGACGTTGCATCAACGCTTGGAAAATTGAGGTCAATTTAATGCATATGAAATGAGGTCTTAAATTATAGGTACTATACCTATATGTAAGCTGTATTTTCGCCCTTTATTAAATCCCGTATGGAATTTAACTAACTATGCTGAAAATATTCTAAAACATTAAATTTGTATTGATTTTATGAAAACCATATTGTCAGATACTTCACAGTTATTTAAAAGTTACTCAATACTAAATATAATGAATAAATATATGTTTATTAGGTACAAATTATTATTTATTAAGTACCTATTTTTTGGACAAAAAATTTGATTAAATACAAATTATCGGAAATAATTATTAAAACTTAAAATTTTACTTGATGTTATGATACTTAATAATTTTTATTTAAAACATTTAGTATATCAATATTGTTATAATTTATGTTATTTATATATATAATATTATCTTAGATCATATACAGTAGATGGAGCTATAACGTATTATTTTTTTGCAGATATTAACGAGTCTTTCTGTATTAATTTTATTGGTAGCTTTAATAAAAAAAAAAAAAAAAAATAACGAGTCTTTGTATTAGGCGTTAGATAGATGTATGCGCGATGTAACACTTCGCATAATTATCCATAGCCTATAGACCATAGGTCGTAAACCACATAGATATTAAATTAATTTTTTACTTATGTCGGTAGTCAGTACTCGTTAATTAATTTCGTTAATTGTTATCATAATCCCAAACATAAAAATTTGATTATTAATGACAAATATTATATGGAAAAATATGCGTTAAGTCTCTGTATTAGGTAGGAACACCTAATTTAGAGACTTGTCGCTAATATCGGCAACATATATTTGTATTGATATAATACACTGTGACTTCATTCATTGTTTATGATCTAAGAATATTATAAAGATTAATGTGAATAAATTCCGTAAAAGTGATTATTTAAGCACCGTGGATTATCATGATCAATTAAATTTATTGTTTATTAGTTATTACATTTTTAGAAATGGCAAAGGAGCTTGCTTATTATACAATTATATTTTCTTAATTTAGAAATATGTCTAGACTTGATATTAGCGTGTTATAAAAAATGATTAAGAAAATGGTCTACTGTTTTTAGATTTATTTATTCAGTTTTTTTTTCATTTTTGGGCGTTTGTATAAGGCCGCGGGTTGTAAGTCCATCCTTTACATAAGCTCATCATTATAGGTCTGAGGCACGTTTATTCCTTTCTTCTACTTTACCACTCTACAAACGATTTATTAACAACCTTAGCTGGTTGTCCGCTGTAAATTTAGATTTCTAATGACCGTACCTTTAAAGCTGGAATTATACACAAGATATACCAATGAATGTGATGTGGGTTGAACCGCTGAACCCTTTAAATCCGGAAGTTTATAATGTTTATACAGAGTGATTACTTTAATGTTGGTGTTTAAAATGTAGTTGAATATTACAAATATTTATACATTGCATCTTAAGAAAAATAATCATTAGTTTTAAAAATAGAGAACTATCATTGAATGTAAACAAATTAGGCATAATAAATAAGTCAGTAGTATAATTTATGAGTTATACATTTTAATTAAATGTAATGTTTCATATTATAGATAAAATTAATATTTTTAAATCTATTTTATCTATTAAACAAATATTTTATTACAATTTATTTTTAATTTTAATTATTTCTGCATAGTATGATTGTATTTAAAGATAGATACAAGGTTTTATTAAACTTTTAAAAATTGGATGTTTCGTTCTTTTTAATTATTTTTCTTAGGAAAAAACATTTTTGGGAATTATTATATTATATTTCATCTATACTTCAACCATTTGCTTTAATGTATTTATTAGAGTTCAAAGTGAATACCTCTTCAAACATTATTTTTTAATGCACTTTATATTATCTCATTTTCCTATCATCTTTCCCTTCATTTTGATTCATCTTTATTCTCTTGTGTTTACTAGAAGAATATAATTTTTAATACTCCTTTTTTTGTCTGTTTTCTTAGTTTTATCAATTATTATTATCATTATTATTATTATTACTATAGTAGTTTTAATAATATTGATTTAAATAATTAGTTTTATGTACTTTGTGCATTTGCGTTTATATTTTGTATGAAATAGTTCTGTTGATTAAAATTATATTATTATAGATTTGATTCGTTGTATTTACTGGTAATTAAAATTCAAAATTTGAATCTAATAAATGCATTGTAAAAAATATATTTTAAATGCATTTTACTAATAATATTAGTTCTCTGTGTTAGCAATCATTTCATTAGGGTAAACAATTAATTGTACTATGATGTTAGTTACTCAATAATAGATAATGTAAAAATTAAAAAAATTAATTATGTTGATACTTTGTTGCTCTATTTATAATATATCGTTTAGGTTACGAAAATAATTAATAAAGGCTGTATCTCTAAATCGTATTATGCTTGTAGAATAGCGATGAACCTGAAACTCATTCAGATATTCCTAGAATTACATTTCTATTATTATCTATTTATTCTTTCCGTTAATATTAAATTATTAATTTCAATCTCATTGAAAAATTATTTAAACTTTGAAATTAAATTGTATGTTTTATAAAAACTGCAGAGTTGATAGACTAAACCTACCATTGGGATTTTTTTCCATTCATGTTTGTATAGTTTGTAGTATATTATGTACTTTTTCTTTCTTGTTTAATATATTTTGTTATCGTTAATTTAATGTAATTAAAAAAAAAATCTTTTATTGTGTCATCTCAATAACAGCCAATCGATATTTACTTATTTTTATTTATCCATTCGGTAATAATTGTTTATTTATTTCGTGTTTTTTGTAACGTATCGTGCATTTCATAATACAATATTTGGAATTCAATCATAAGTATAATAGTAATGACGGACATTGGTTAGTTGTTTTAACAGGAAAGTCGATGATACACTGGATTTACTCAGTGAATGCAATACTTCGCATTTAGTAACATTGTCTATTAAACGGCAAAATGTACGCGTGGAGGGTAACGAAATAAAATGAAATTTGATCAGTTGGACAAGTGTATACTAAATACATTTTTATTACGTTTAAAATTAAAAGTATATTACAAATATAGTGAAATATATTTTATTAAATTTAACGCTTGCTTCATTTCTGTATTCGTTTTTCAACACAGACGTACACATTTAAAGTTGTTTCAAATATTATTATTTAGATAATAGTTATCAGGTATAGATATTTTTTTTACATAATATTATTTCGTTATTCTTTTGATTTTTTTTTATCTTTAACATTATTAAATCAAATATTATTATTTAGACAATAATTATCAGGTATAGATATTTTTTTTACATAATATTAGTTCGTTATTCTTTTCATTTTTTTTATCTTTAACATTATTAAAATATACCTACTACTATTATATTATTGATTTAGATATAGGTAAATTTAACATTAGATTTTGAAATAATGTACCAAATAGATGTTGACATTTATTGGAAACTACCGTCCCTTTATTGGATTTACTATGTATATAATAAATAAAATTAATTGGATTTCGCATTTGTTTTATGAAAATATGAAAGAGCAGGAGTCCACCATCTCCTTTCAACCACCACTATTTTAAGTTCTGATTTTATATGTTGCAGTTGTCGTTTTCTTAATTTTAAGCTGTTTATTTTAATTATAAATACAAAACGAGTGTATATGCTAATATATTCTTGGATAGTTGGATTATTATTAATCATTTGTATGCAAGTATTTAATTAATATTTCTATATATTTATATTTTCAAATGTCATGGATATTTTAATTTATCAATTGCAATTCTATATTTATTTTTATTTAATACAGAAATTATAATAAATATATTATATCGTGTGTAATTGGCCCCATTGAGCAAACCTATGTTTAATCGCTAATGCTAATTATTAGTCTTTTGAGTATTGAAATAATTTAAATTATTTCTACACTACTTTATCCTCATTTAAAACAGAATCTTGAGATTGTTTTTTTTTATCTCTTCAAATACGATAATGTCAAAAAACCTTCTGTTCAAACCATAAATTAGCTCACTACTGGCTATTAGCGTCAGTCCGTCTTTATGCTAATGATTTTATCATTGGGAGGTTCACCCCTCTTTGCTAGGTTGATGGACAAGCCCAACAAAACATTAGCCCAGTTTTGAAGAAGGCTGACTTATTTTTTTTTTCTTAAAAAATTCAAGTACTTTTTTCCACCCCTCACTTTGAAACATAAAACTTTTTTTTGTCTCATGGACTAATTACTTAAGCGTAAAACTTTACTACTCTTCACACATACATCGTGGTAGCATATTCTCGTGTGTATACATATATATATATATATATATATATATATATATATATATATATATATATTAATTAAAAAATCTTATATTTAAAATATTTATTTTAAGCATTAAGCATCAACGTTGTAGGAAATCTGTCAATTTCAGCGCTTGTATTTATATGACCACTACATAATAATTTTATCTGCTCAAAAGTCCAATAAAAGTTTTTGTGTGGAGAATAAAGTCAGTTTTCTGTCGTATGCCCGAAGGTTTTGTATATGAATATCCCATTACTCGCTGCTATGTGGTTGGTACCTTTATTCGGGTGCCTCTAGGCTGTCGCTTAACCGTTTTTGTGTTTACATGAACCATTTTTTTTTATCCGCCCTTCCAATTTGAAAGGTTTTCGAATAAGGAATAGCGAACCCCTGTATTTGACTTCAATTATCGGCCAGGTCAGTCAACGTGATTGTGTGTAAAATATATATGTGTGTAGATAGAATAACATAACAATTATTACGATGATCATAATAATAATAATAGTAAAAAAAAATTGACTGCACAAAGTATGAAATAACAGTAATAACAGTCGATGGTATTTTTTTTTCATTTCGCTACCTATGTAAACTCATTGCACAACGATATGTGACGTATCGATTCGTGTTTGGCCCATGGGTATATACGTCAACTAATATTATATGGATTTTCATGGACGTAAAAGCTTTATATTATTGACATGAGTTGTCTGTCTATCTTGTTTGGGAATGTTGATATTTTTAGTTGATGATGAAAAATAATAATACTTCGTATCATATACATGTTAATATGTGGATGTTTTTTTTTTTAAATGTCAATTTAAAGTAGTTTTTATTTTTTAAATGTATTTTTGGCTTTAAAAATCATTAATTTTTAAGCTAAATTGAATGCATATTTTTTTTTATTTTTATTTTTTTCATATGCATAGTGAATTTATTGATAGTCAACCTAAATAAGGGGGATTATTTTTATATGTTCAGTATAATAACTATATATAATATATTATATTAATTTTTTTTTTAAATAAAATAAAACGATTTAATGTTATATGAATTTTGTTAAATTGGTATGTAATCTTAATGGATTTTCACTAAATACAAAAAATTAATTATAAAAATAACTGTACTACTTTTTTTAAAAAAAAAGTTTAACATTGTGATGTCAGTAATAAAATTCAACAGTTGTAAATGTTTTGTCAGTGCAATCAATGCAATTTTATTCAACAGCTTATGGTAGTTCATTTCGTTCAAATACATTTTTTACTTTTATTTTTATTCTAAATTTGTATGATCTATGATTATTAAAATACTGCATATTTACTTATCAAACAGAAATTTAATTAAAAAAAATAAATAACCCATTTTTAGTTCACGTCAATGTATATAGTTTTCATTCGACAATCAATATTTTGTAATTGCTGAGGTATTGTAATTTGCTATATATATACATATGTCCACTTTGTGGTTCCTATTAAATGTATATACTGTGCTGATTTATTTATTATCTATTATTCTTATCTTGAACAATAGTATAGTTTTTACCTCTTGTTAGTTTGCATTGGAAATATATATTTATATACTATATTTTCTTATGAACAATTGAACGGGCCAATTACTAATATATTCGAATAATATTCGTGACAACAATATAATATACGTTTAAAACTAAACTCGTGTGTTTGCGGGTATACAACATATATGCACTTGCGTATATAGAGGTATACAATATGTATTATGTACTTGTTAGTCGTAATGGACGAGTAAAATCGCATAATAAGCTCAGAGTCAACAAACAACCGCGGTTATTTAACCTGGCGTTTCTAACCGTAATTAACGTGGACTGGGTGGTTGGGGATAGAGGTTAGCGATGTATATATGTGCAATGTATCCGGAAGTGGTGCGGTTGTGGGCGAGAGGGTAGTTAGACAAAAGATGGACGAGCCCCATGGGAGGTTTTATAATGTACATTACCTACATGACCGACCTTACACGTCACCCATGTGCGCGAGGAAAGGATAGCCGTTGCGGGTTTAGGATGTATAAGTTTCTTTTTTTTCTCTCAGCATACTTTATATTTTGTATATTTTTTTAATTGTAACTAAAAATTATTGTTTTAACAAAGAATTATAAAAATGCCTGAGTTCTAAGAAATTGAAGTTATTCGATAAGGAAACGTATTATACATAATATATTATATTAGTGTATTGTACCAAGTCAGAGAATAAAAATTTGTTTGTATTCAATATTGTAACTAGTTAACCTTTTCATAATCTTTTATTATTGTTGTCTATATTTATAATACGTTTTTGGAATTTTCAAAGGATGAGTAGAACGAATAATAATAATTTCCGATTCCTTAGAACGACCGGAAATATGTATAGGATAATAGAAAGAAATTTTTTTTTAAGTGAAGGTTTTTTTATATTTGTTAGATAATTGCTTATGTCCTTTAAGTTAAATGATGCGTTTTATGTTTCAAAAACCACTGTATTTTAGTAAATTTTTACATATAGGAAATTATATTAACTTAGTGAAACACTCCTCATTTATGTTTAAGCGTATGTTATGTAAAAAATAAGGTTAAATATTGAGAATAGTGAACAATTGTTTGTATTATATAGTATTCAATTTTAGTACCACAACAAATGACCAGCAATTATCATAATAGCATATATATTATCATAATACATGTTTCAAAATACAATTGTTTTTTAAATTGATATATTTTTTTTCTTCAACTAAATCGATTACAATCCTTATTGCTACATTCAATGATGTATTGGTACAATGCCAATATCGTTTATAACAATTACTATTGTGTATTTATGTTGGAAAAATAAGTGAGGAAAGCACATTCTATACGCCATCAAAATCTAATAGTCTACAAATGACATTTGATATTAATTTTACTTCTGTTCCATGAAACATTAAGCTTAACAAAATATTACCTATTAAACAATAGGTATTGCATTTATTTTCAACTTAAATATTCAAACGTATTACTAATAAAACTATACATAATTATATTTTTTTTAATTTAAAAAATTTCACGAGATACAATGCAAGTCTTGACTCTTGGTAATGATAAAAATATAAATCATATAACATCGTATTCTAAAACGATAAGTGGTTCAAAATAAAACTACCACCACGTTACAAAATCCCTTTGTACAATGCATTATTTTATGTTGTGAGTCGCGATTGTTTGACCATCGTATTTATAAAATAAATAAAGTGCCACGTGAACACGTCGAAATATTCAATAGCCGTTTCCGTCATGAAACAAACGCGTTTGTGTACGCATAAGTATAATAATAATGTAACTGCTTCTGGAAAGCCTGCAGAGTAATGCACTGGATAAAGGGAGACGTTTACTGAAGGAAAGAGTGAAAATGGCGTTTGTTGCCACTTGGTGCCGGCGGAAACCGCCGCGCAGGAGGTACACTACAGTCTTTGCACAATAATTTTAATTGTACTTGGGACAAACGCGGGACAGAGTTTCTTTATATAATTGTAATCTGTTATTTTCACAATATTGCCTTTTATTTTCCGTCTCTCAAGAAATTAAAATTTTTTAGCTTTTCGTTTGTAGAGATAAAATGCTATATATTTTGTGTATATACGATGACACACAGAAGTACATCTAATAAGTATTATATTCGGCGTGTGCTGTAAGTAAAAAGTTTTCCAGTCGCAACGATAACGAGTGTTTAGTTAATTAGTGCGGGTAAAAGAGGGACATGCCATAACGTTGTTTAAATATTTTAGTTTTTGGTGTATTATAATATCATGATTATGATTATTATACCTACTAAATCTATCAGCTAGTATACCTTTTCTTGTCTGGACGTCGTGCAGAGAGGTAAATTGCGTGGTTGTCGGAAAATCGGAGACTATTATATATATTATATGAATCTGTAGTGGCCATCACTTAAATAAATTAAGAAGGGAACACTCGACGTCGTCGGGAATTTCTGTAATGCGGATAATACGACGACGACAATAGCGCGAGCGGGCTTGGTATGGAAAAATAACCACAATGGAGAGGTTTGTTTTTCTTTTTTTTTCACCATAGCTCGCCGAGATATCCGCGTGCGATATGACGGGGTAGCGATATTTTGCTCGTGCGTATACACGACTATAGCGGGCACACGATACACGCATTTGACAGTTATATTGTTGTTGTTGCAGCAGTTATATAATAACCTGTGTTGTGAAACGTAGTGCTGAAGTTCGTTCAGGATGTGGTTGTTATGCGTATTGGGGAGAGGGTAGAAATAAAAAAAAAGATAACCACAATAACTATACCCCGGCGGTGATGTTATGGTGAACTGTTCCCTAGTCGCGGTTATGTTTTTTTGCGTGTTTCCACAGGTCGAAAGATAAGCCAAATGTGCCGTTACAATACTAAACTACACGTCCAGCGGGTATAGGTAGGCGGTATAGTCAGCGACGGTTGTCTGTGTGAAGATCTTGTTTTATATTATTTTTTAAAATCGTAAATCGCAAACTATATAAAACTGTGCATTATTCATTAATCATTAACAAATTGTTATTCTATTGATTATTTAATTTAAATAATACCTAATGTAATTTTGAGATTAATTTAGGCGTATAATTTCAGATTCAAGATGTGCAAAGAATTTCACTTTTATGCTTATGACGAAATGTTTTGAATATTTTCTATTTTAGACTGGTTACTATTTTAAATTTTGCATTTTGTATTTCTGTTTTTACAATTATTAATATTATAATAACAATAAAATAGAATTAATGCGTATAATGATGAATTCACAGGATGCACAACTATTATAGCTTCCCTAACATTTTTCGATTAAAAATCTTATTAAATGTTTTAATATTATGGTTTTTAAAAGCCAGCGTGGTTTTGAATAGAAATGATTTTTATAATTCAAAATTCCATGAGACATTTTTGGTTTTACTTCTAGTTAATCGTTTTGTTTTAATTATAGTACGTATTTATTCATCGAGATTTAATAAAATAAAAAAAAAAGATATCGAAAACAAAATTTTTTTATTTATTTTAGAAATTATATATAAGAGATCTTATAAATATTTAATATATTAATAAATTTAATCATTTTTTTTTGTCTTTGTAAATAAATAATAATTGTGTTGTGGATAAAATATAATTATTTGTCATGCGCATTTTCGTAGATATATCAATTACCTTTGCTTATACAATGCTTATACAGGCGAATTGTGTGTTTACGGGTAACCGCATTTCATTACTACAAATTGCTGTTGTTTCATTCGTCCCTGCTAGTCCAACCTAAATAATCATAATTATAACAATTATTATTCGTCGTGAGTCAAACAACGCGTCATTACAGAATACCTCTTGTCTGTGTCCATATACATGATTGTTACACGTTGTGTACATACCCATGAACGACTCGCGACGGTCGCGTGTACACAAATTACAAATATTGATTTGTTGTCGCCGCAGAAGGAAAGCAATATAATATTATGCACCATGAAATACATACAATAATTAACAATAACAGTTAACAATAATTACAATAATGTTAAAACAAATGGAAATTTTTTTTTAATACAGTTAATGAAAATTAGATACACTGTAACAAATTTTGTTTTAATATCAAGTATTATAGTATTTTTTTTCTTTTATTGATCTTAAGCCCGGCAACTAAGGCCATTAACTGTTTGTAGATTTTTTATAGTAGGTTTATTGTGGGATGGGGTACGGTTGGTTAGAATACGTTTTTGTACGTGTGGCAAGTATTTGTTGCTAAAATCCCAGGTCACCCATCTGAAAGCTAGCAACACCGACCGGTTTCGTACACTCAAAGCGTTTCCGCAGTTAAGTGTACGACCGCGCCACACTGAGCCACATATTATAGTATTATATTATTTTATAATTGTATATTTCAACATATATATAAATAGTAATTATTATTTTTTGTAACATATAATTAAATTTATAATTTTATTATTTAATTGAATCATCTAATTTGATTATAATTAAATTTATATTTAGTATAATTTTAACGAAGGATATTAATTATTTTAGACTGTTAATTTTTTTTATTATTATTTTTTTACATATACTGACCATAAACATTTTTCAAGTTTTACTTTTTTGAATGACTGTATATTTTAATTCAATATTCCAATGTAGAATATTTTTCAAAGTATTTCAATACACAAAATTAAATTTTGATCGAATTGTTATTTTAGTTAATTGGTTACAACATAAAAGTAAATACATTAAGTTTTGATGAGCAGAGTAGTGGACCAATATTTTGCGGATTATCAGTGGTCCCCCCACTTTGCTTATTTAACTTTGAATAGTTATATAAGTTATAACTTATTGCAAAAAATTCAATTTGTGTATATCAAAATTAGAATATATTAAAAGTATTTTGCTTTAGAATATAAAATAAAAAAAGTGTAGTCATTCAAAACTTTAAAAACCAATAACGATAATAAAAATATTTTTTTTTTTTAAAAAAATGGTGTTTTATAATGTAATCAAATTATCATACATATTAAGACATAGGTATCTAAATATATTTTTAAATAATGAGTGCTTTTTGATTAAAGAATCACTGTGTATATATATAAAAAAAAAAGATAATATTACAAATTGTGTTTTTAATTTTATTTTATAAATTCACAAAATATGCATCGGTGTATTGCAAATAGTAATATTATTTTTTAATAATCATCTGATGTATTATAGTATAAGCTATAAGGTATTAGGTAGTATTATTTATTTTTTATGATGATATTTATGACATTTCAAACGTGATAATAATACCATAAAAATATTATGTTGATATAATCTTGAGCTAAATAAGCACTTGTTCTAGGTGCTAAGTATTATTGTATTATATTATATTTTTTACGTTTCAATGTTTCAATTTTGAATAGTTAAAAGAGAGAAGTACGCTACCTTAAGATAAACTGTGTTATATACCCTATGTCTAGATCGTGGCTGATTTTTAAAGTTTGCAATAAGTCGTACCTACCGAATAATTTTGCGTTTGCCATTTAATTCAAGAGTTTCAATTCGATGAAATTGGCCGATGATTTTGACTCTTTCCTTGGTACAATAAGTGTCCATTGTGTGGTGTGTTTTCAGGAGTTTGTTTATTGTCATGTATAATATATATCATAAGTATTGTATAGATTTAATACATTATGATTTTTATATGAATACATTTCATTTAGGTTAACTTAATTTAATTTAATCATCAACAAATGTATACGTTTGGTTTTCTCTCAAATATATATTATTTAATCCTATTCATATTTTACCTCAATTATTACTGGTTTAAAATATAAGTAAATGTATATCAATATAGTGGTTCTCCGTTAATGGTCATTCAGTTTGCATATTATATAATATGTAAAAGGAGAGTTTTCTGTTGAAATTTCTTGTATAATGATTTTTTGTTTTACATCTATCCCGTGTGAACAGTGTTAAGATAATCCGTGAAAAGTTTTGTTGGCATAAATCTTAGTTTTGAGTTCGTTTTAAAAACAGACTTTATCTTGTAGATTATAACGCTCTACAAATTGTTTGTATATAATACCTATCATATTGTATTAGTTTTTTATTTCGCTATGAGTAAAATTGGTACGCAGATTTAAGTTTAAACTACGATTGGATGTGATGTCTACTACAGCCTGTTTGATGTTGAATATTTATTATAAATTGTATAATTTTATATTAAAAATTGTATTTATGTGTTTAAAAATAATTTAACGGTTAGTAAGAGTTTTTAGATTTTATGTGTACACTTAAAGTTTTCTCAAACTTTTTCCAGGACACTAATAGTGTATATTTTTTATTATTTGACAAAACAAATGGTCAATTATCGTTGGTTTGTAGTTTCTATTTGCTACATCCTTATATACAAGCTCAATCGATTGTTGTTCTTACATTAAAGACCAAAATTCTACCGACGTTGTGTTTTGATTAACGTGAGTCTGTATTGGTGGTAGTACAGACGTTGATAGTGTCACTGTAGCAGAAAAACGAAACTCCATTCGATATATTATCATTATATATATATATATATATTACTTTCAGGACGTACGCAGTACATATACAGATCTCATCGGCTTCGGCAACGGTAGGGTAGTTTTTCTTTTATTACGAAACGAAGTTTTCGCGTATTTTTTCTCCCTTCGGAGTTAACCGATGTGTACACAAGTGGGTGGGGCGGCCAAGGGTAGGAAAGTTGCGTTAATTTCTGGACTAGAACTCCGGCCCGCTCATGGGGTAGGGATGAAGCCTATTCTGAACGTGTTTATATATACCATTACGATGAAAAGGCGGTGGTATATATATATAAGGAGTCCGAGGGTAGTCTGGCGAGATGGTTGGCGGTGGCGAAAAAAAAGAGTGAAGAGAAGAGTAACTCGACGATCTGGTACAACGGCGATGATGATAGGAGGCAGAGTAAATTAAAGTTAACGCGGGTTTTCAATTAAACAATACCCTGGGTTTTTCTCGGCTACGTAGAGCGCGAAAAGTTCCGTTTTCCCATCGCCGTCGCCGAGCCGCCCACTCTGCCAAGCCGCCGCCCGCCGCAATCGTAGTCCCTCGTCATCGTCATATATACCATATATATACTCTGCAGCCACCGGATGAATTTGGTCTCCACACACACTCGTCCACCCACCCACCCATTCTTCTCAGCTAACACCCCCTCCCGACCACCTTTCATGATAGCGTACCGACCTCTCGCCCCCCGGACATGCAAGGCACTTCCCGTAAATCGCGGGTGCGTGCGTGCACTAACACACATGAGGTCCCCTCGTTCACGACGTCAAAACCGTAATAATATAATAATAATAAAGGGGAGGGGATACACGCACACCAACACGCGTGACCAGATAAATCGAACTCCTCTTCCTCTATTGCACGGTGTCGGCGATAATATTATATTATATATTATATAGAGTGACAAAACGGAAACGAAGTTGATGTTACATCACAATCGCTCGTTATATCGATTACTCGCGTACGCGAACTCGTTTCCCATAAAATCGTTAGCGAGGTATATCATTATTATTAATTCTGCCATGGCAAATTCGTGACTTATATACATACATATATATTTACCAGGAAACGTCATGTCCGCAATTTGTAATGCGGAAAAGTGAAAATAATTAACAATAACACATGTGGAACGACAGCGAAGACGATAATGATACAATTATATCTATTGTAAGGATCGTCAAGTTTCCCCACGAGTATAATATGATATATAATTTATATATATATATATAACGGAGAATTCTCGTGCGACTTGGATTTGTCACCCGCCATGACGTAACCGCAAAGAATTGCAATAATAATTGGTCGTCACCAAATTTCGAAAAATTCGATTCGTTCTGTTTTCCTACGCATTTCAGTTTCTTCGTTAACCTCCTACATGTTCCCAAATTAACCATATAATTACCTATGTTATATCATCGACATATAACTTTGACGTGCTTATTATAATAAAATATACACATATGCACTGCAGTATAATGTACGCTGCGGAAGTTCATATTCTTTCCGTTGCGTAATAATGATTTGCGTACGAGAAACACAACGCCCCCAATCTACGGTTCTTTGTATATGGAATTTGTATATAATATTTGAACGTCAAGGTTTTCCCATATTGTTGTTGTATCATATACCACATGATTATATGTTGCGATTCGTACTCCCGAGTTGTGTGCTTGCTCGTATGGGTCGAAAACCGATGTCGATTAGAATAATTATTCACGTAGGTCAATATTGTTTTAGTTAAATATATGCGTATTTATTCGCTGTATTGTTTTCAATGCTGATTCTACGTTTAATCTCCAACTTGACGTCGAGTTCCTTCAACTTTATTTCGCAGTTTTTTCTAAATTGAAAAATGCACATTCTGTTACATTGAACAAGTCCGTTGTGTATATCATAGTGCGTATTAATATAATAAATATTTACATGATTAAAATATGTTAATACAATATTATATTAATACAATAATTGGTTATTTCAATAGTGAACTTATCCAGTTTTCATTTTTTTTCGGAACAAATCACGGTTTGATATAGTTGTACTTAATTTTAAAAGTTCTAAAAAATACTAAAAGCATTATTTTAGACATGCAAGTTCAACTATTTTATATCGTTATTACAGTCATATTTTTTTCTAAACATTAATGTTGAATAAATATCAATAAAAGTATATCTTAAAACTTTTTTTTTCTGCTTGACTTCGTATGATGCATATATTTTAATTGATTTATTTTGTATTTTATGCGTAGTCTATAAGTTGCATTTATAAAATGGAACATCCTTAAATTGATTTGTTTTATATTTAACTTTTATTAACTAGTATGTGTTTAGTTATAAATCTCCAATTATGATAATTTAAGCCCTGATATCTTAAATGAAGGAGCTGGTTCCTAAACATTAAAATAAGTCCAAATCATCAGATTGTTTTAACTGCGCGAATTCCTTTAAGTAGTTTTTCTTTTCCCTTATTACTTACAATTTATTGTATATAAATTACTTATATGGATTGTAATTTTTCAAAAATAAAAATAACTATAAGTTAAGAAAATATAATATTTAAAAAAGATTTGGTGATTCAGTGAAATGTAATAATCTTAGGCTATAAGAATAGTATATTAGGTATATTATTTTATTATTATAATTATTTTTAGTATTTTATCATTGAAGAGTCGATACTTTAGATTTTATTGGAAGCCCTTAAATATTCAAATATTTAGCGATGAAATTAATAAAGGATTAATTAGCTTATAATTTATTGGATTTTCATAAAGAGGATCAACAACATATTTTCCATAATATATAATTGGTAAGTAGTAATCATTACTTATTTTTTGATGTAGTAATTATAAATTTAACCAAAATAAACAGTGATATTTCTTTTATACAGAATGAGGATATGATATCACATTATTTAAATACGAGAAAAAAATGTGTGATTGGTATAAGTACAGAAATAAATCACCTATAAAATATTAATACTCATATTGTAATTAAAATTGTATTTATTAGAATAAATAGTTACCTACTCGAATGATTAAAAATATGATATTAAAATGGTACATCCTCTATTGCGTTTAATGGATGTACTGTTGAAGAAGGTGTAGTTTATATATTTACATGGATTTATATGTAAGTACACGCGCTAAAGAAATGTTTTGTGCGCGTTAAGTCCACTAAAGATTTTTATAGGTGATAAAGTAACTATGGGAGCTTTTGTATTGCTGACGGGGCGGCAAAAAACCCGTTAGCTGTGTAATTTACCAGCATCCGGTCAAGAAAATCTTACACAATGTATGTGTTTTTCTGTATATATATATATATAAATAAAAAGTAGAAGTATAAAGAAAGGGAATGAAAATAAAAAAAAAACTCTGGTTCCGCACGTTACAAATTAGTCAGTCGGCCGATCCCCCGATGATAAACAACAACCTCGAAGAGGTTGTATGGGTAGGGAAGGAGGGTTAGGTTATGGGTGGGAGTTACAGCTGTTTTACACCGGACGTTTTTAAAGTGGTCCGCAAGCTGACACTACGTTAAGTGCCGCACTAAACCCGCCCAGTAGTAGTTGTTGTAGTAGTAAGTATTGGTAGTAGTTGTATAGTTGTATTTGTGAAGACAAATAGTGGAGGGAGTGTTTTACTGTGTACGTGATATAGTGGACGCAACAGCTACATAGTGACTTTAGCTTGGATAATTGAAGTACTCTGTCCTGCCGAAAATCTGTCGACTAGAAAACATATTTTTTCATTTTTTTTTTCAAAAATACTACGAGATAGAGATAACAAAAATATATTTATTCTATCCTTTATTTATTCTTTAAGTTCACATATTTAGCGTGGCGAGTGTCCGCAATACTTCTTTGCTAGTCAACAGATAAAAGTAAATACTTGAACAGCTATTATATTTTAAATTTTAAACACTATATGATTAATATTATTATTTTTAAATTTAAACAAATAAAAATACCAACCAAAATTTAAATTTCTCGTCAGTATTTTTTTATTAATGGAAAACAAAATGCATTGCATTTAACTTTAAAATGTTGAATACTTTATTTTAAAAATGTGAATGTTAAATTAATTTTTTTCTGAAGAGAGTTAAAATGAAATTCTAGTAAAATATATTTGAAAATTTGTGTTCAAAAAGTGTAGTGATGTTTTAATAATTTATATGCTTTCTAGTTGTGTAAGGATAAAAACTTTATAATTTTGATACCATCATTCGGGCCATTTATTCTACACGAAACAAAAGTTTTCTTTTCTTTTTTATTTTTATAACTATGTTTTAAAAAATAATCTTCAAATATTTGAATCAACCATTAAATATCTAAACAAATTTTTATTGAATTATAATAATAATTTTCATTTGCATGTATTATACTGTTATAAGTAGAAATTGAAGCTTGAAAACTTGTTTATCTTTTGAAATTTTCTGAAATTGTTGAATTTTCTTTAAAAATTTGATTTTTAATGTATTTTTATTAAAACAATTCATTTTCGAAGGTGCACGGTTGATACAAATGCATATGGTTGTTTTACATTTTAACAAGTATATAACATCAAACAAAATACTTAAATTTAAAAAAAATAATAATTATAATAATAATAATCTTAATAATCTGGTTATATATATTTTTTTTATTCAATACAGAATTAAATGGCTGTGAATATGAACTAAACTTAAAATATATTCCTACGTGTTAAATTATAAAACATATTATTTATCAATTATCGATTATAAATAGTTGTGATTTTTAGTCTTGTGTTAAAACTAAATACAATTTAATTTGTAATAACTTCTTATAAAAAGTAGTTAATATAAAATTGTGGAAAACTTGAAAAAATGATAAAAAATGTTAAAATCAATAAATGTAGGAAAACGTTTATATTCAACATAGTGAAGTAAAAAATACAATTTTTTTAATGATTTATAATAATGTACATTTATTACAGAAATAAATGTATTTGTGTTTTCTATATTATGTTCTATAGAAGCCTAAAATAATATTAAAATGAGTTAATGTTAATAAAAGTACACAATTTAAATATAATTATGTAGGTTAAACTTACTAGTACTATATAATATTAAGGGATTTGTTTGATAAAAAAATAATGTGAGAAATATTATAAAATTTACATTATTAGTTATAAGCATCTCATTAGGTATACACATCTCACTGTTTTATTCATTTTATTTGTTATACATTATCACGGATGCTGTAGTATTGGAAGAGTTTTTTAAACAAAATATTCTAAAATACCAATGCATGTTAATTTGATTTAGTTTTTTCTTTATTGGTGCTTTCTTATTTATTTAAATTGTATCTAATGGAATATATCAAAGAGTTTATCGCATGACAACAATTTAAAAAAAAATAATGGTGAATTCGTCGCTGTTGGCTAAATCGTCATTAATTGTAGAATTAGAAAAATTAGACAATTTTAATTTCACCTGTCATGTGGTTGACAAGTAACAAGTTCGTTATCAACATGTACGGAATAAAGAATATTTTAGGGGAATGGTTGCTGGGAGAGGAAAAAAATACAATTATTAATTATTATGAATTTGTCTAGTTTTAATCCAGTGAGTCATATTATTTTACTGTTCCCAACGGCCGTCAGTTTGATTTCCGATTTGAACAGACGCCTTTTTTTTAATTTATATATATTTTTTTGATCGTGGTGAAAATACAAAAGCAAATGAGACAGGTTTAAAAATTCCAATTAAATTAACTTTCGTTAAAATTAAATTCGAGCAAAAAATAGTTTAAATACGAATGGGTATTTTTAAGCGTCCATTATTTGGCCCGGTATCATCAATCAATTTCATTTTAATTCTCTAATAATCGCCAGGTTATCAATTATGATTTTTCTCATATAAGAAGGTTTAAAATAAAAACTAGTTTAAATGAATCTATGACAAGGATTAAATAAAAATGTAAAGACAGTTACATTTATTTTGATATTTTTTGAAATATGTATTTTTTCGACGAATATTTATTTAATTATAATTTTGAGAAAATCTTACTTTTACTTACTAAAATGATTAAAAAGTGGTTAATATTTACTGTATGATAGTTATTAACCTTAATTACCTATCTTTAATTGGGTTTATTTCTCTTATCATAATAATTTGTTTTTGGGAATTTATTTGGTTCAAAAAGAAAATTTGAAATGTTACCAATAATTAATTTATTTATATGAATGACCGTATCTATGTAATGTAATAATGTATAACTATATTTTAAAATTTGAATGATGTTATCAAATATTACAATATTTTACATAAATATATTTATTTAAATGTCTACAAAGTTATCGCATAATTGCCCTTACAATATAATTAATTGCAGTTCATTACCGTTATCTTATTATATATTAATTGACCTATTATCCGCACATATACGTAAAACCATCCGAACATACTTTTAAAATAAGGTATGATTAAACTTTTGCGGTTCATGAATTGTGTTTTTAAGACTATAATATGGGCCCCTTGGCTATATTAAATTCTACTTTGAGATACCATCATAATGCGTACATCCATGCTGCTTAACTTATGCGAATCCACCAAATACTTGCATTGAAGTTTTTATTCAATTTTAACGACCTCAGACCATTATTCTGAACATAACTCGATCTATCAACAGATGCGCGCATGTGATCTAAAAGATGTTGATGTTAATCTCAACGATAAGCTATTGATTTGAAAGATGAGAAAATGTCAATAATTTAATTACTGAAATTTGTGAGAATTACCTGAGCGTTTCTATTTCCTTTCAAGAATGCAAAATAAACACACAACGTCATTTAAAAATCTTTTTCAAAATGTTTTCCATTAAACATTGGTATTAAAATAAACATGTTTTTTTTTACTTAAGAACTTTAAACTAAAGATAATGACGTTCGGTATATTCTTTAACAAACCCAGACCTTTTTCTCCTTTTTTTCTAAGACGCGTATAATGAAGGATATGAACAAAAAAAAAAAATCTGTTTGTTGTAACGAAGACTGCAATTTGTTGCTTGTTACCAAGATCGAATAAGAGAAAATTACAGTAGTACCTTCGGATGGAATGACACAGATTAATAATTTAATGGAATTGTTTACTTTCCTATATGTTACGTTTGGTACCACCGTCCGCCGACTATAAGAATATTGAATAAATAATTTTCACTGGTATTTCAAAAACCAGCAAAAGGTCTCTTGAATAAAGTCGATAGAATATTCATAGGGCCAATATTCAAGTTCTCTCCTTACACGTGATAAACCCTCGTACAACACACCTCAATGGTCGAATTTCCAAAGGAAATCTCTTGTTTGATTTTTAATCATTGCCCGCACATGTTTTTTATGTTTATTCTTTTGATCTATTTAGGGTTTATATCGTCGTCGCTGTTTTGGTTGGTATTAAATTTCGACATGCCAGCAGATCTATTTTCGAACATAGGTTGCACTGGGTTCATATTATATAGAAGTACCTAAGTCATTTTTGAACGCGTTTCGCCGTCGAATATATATAAAATAAGAACAAAACTTTCGAAATATTATGTTACTGTTCTAAAAAAACAATTGACATTTTTTTGAAAACAAATTGGGTTCTTAAATCCTAGATATAGATTTTCATCAAAACGCATTGATTATTAATTAATAAGTATGTATTAGTAGATGTCATTTGGTGCACTATGAGGATGATTTGAAACTCGTTTTTAAACGTACAACGTGACTTAAATATTTATAGCCGAATGCGTGTTGTTAGAATAGTAACAATATGATACGTGTAGCTTATATGTATATTTATTTGGTCATAAAAAAAATGTTATATATTTTTTTGTTATTTTATTTTTATTTATGCACCCATACATATTATAGTAAAACTTGTATTAGAATTATGCATTTAAAATCATTTAGATGATGTTTTGAAACAAAATTATGGTTTTATTCGTTTGTATCAAATCGATAAAACATTTATGTTTCATTGTTGAAAGTACGCCCAAAAGTATTATGAAATGTCAATATATTGTTGGACTGTCGTTTGTATACTTTCTCATAATAATTTTTATATACATAATCACTGTTTTGTTTTCAAGAGTTGTTGTGGGTATTGAATCGATAGGAATATTATAGGAATATTATGATATACCTGCTATTGATAGGTTTATCAAAACTACGTTTCAACTTTTCATTTTATTATTATTTATTGTTAACTTTAATTTTTTTTACAACACAATCAAGGGCGGGAAATATTGTCCCGGGACTCCGATATATTGCTTGCATCTACTCTTAACGTTTCTTTATTAGCCAACCAACTATTAATTTTCCCGCTGCTTTACTGAAACTTCTTATTTTTAATTAATTCTGACACGTCTCCGTTTTTTTTTTTGTTTTTATAATTATATATTTATTCATGAAAAAGTGAAAAATAACCGTTTCACCGTCGGTATAAATATTTATAAAGGGACAGACAATAGGATTTTGATTGATGTCAAGCGGTCGGAAAACAGACATGGGATCCTAGTGTAATAAAACTGCTGTATAAAGAATACACTTGCCGAATCTGGGAATTATTTTTGCAATTTAAATTAGGCACCTTTTTCTGCCCGTCGGAGGACCGGAAAAATATAACCCTATCTTTTTCGTTTAATAAGACAAACGTTAAAAACCACGTAATATAGTTTATACTTTATTGAAAAAAGTACTTTAGGCTCTTTACCTTAACAAAGAACATTTAAAAGCTTCTTTTGCCAAACATGCTGTCCTTGAAGGTCCCTTGGTTCTTGTAGACACTTAAGGTATTAAAAATGTAAAGCGTCTAAGTCTGGGTCGGATAATTTTCCTGTTTCTGTTGGTTCGGGGATATTGCACGTGGTTTTCCTAATGTTTACAGGCGCCAACTTCTCCGCATTTCCATTTATTCAATACTTGACACGTAAGTATATTACAGTGCAATAAATAACCTTTGTTATTTGTCAACACAAGAAAGAAAATGCGAAATATTTCAAACATAAATATTCATGCCGTATTGAGATAGAAAAAAGTATCAAGTCAAAAGTCTTGAATTCATTTCTTCTGTTTCAGTAAAAAAAAAAAAACTACCATGAATAATCCAAAGGTTAAAATAAGAGAAAAAAGTTATCTAACGAATTTATGTTGCTTCGTGTATGTCAGCCAGAGATATATAGCTTAAGTGACCCAAAGAAGTTTGTTTAGAGAAGTATCAAAAATTCTAAGTTTTTGTAACCCGAGATACAGTAATAATAATAATAATAATAATAATAATAATAATAATATTACAACGGTATAACTATGTAGTATATATACTATAACTATGTACGTACTTCCGCTAAGGACGAGCTAGTTAAAAAAATACGGAGGATGAATGTTTAAACTATCTCGCAGATGCCTTGAATGTCCAAAATGTCATTCCGTGGTTGGTCCTTTTTTGGGGGGTGCATTTTTAAAACACTGTTAGACCACGAAAGGTTTTATTGTTTTAAAATGGCTCGGATTAAAAAAGAAAAAAAGGGAGTTATTATATAGCTTAGATGCTCTATGTCACGTAAAATGGTTTAATTTGAATCCAAATTTGTTATGCCGTTACGGTAAAGATTATCATACATACGGCTTTCACGGATTTCAGTAAATGAGGGACAACATGAAAAGTTTTTGAATCTCAAAGGTTCGTAGTTTTAGAATATCCCGACTAAGTCTTGTTAAAACTTGTTCAAAATAGTTTTCATTGTATTACAATTATTTAATTTAGGTCTTTGTTGTATGTATATTTCCTGTGGCTTTCATATTTTTATATTTAAAACTCATCGTTGAAAATTACCAACGTTTTCAGCCATATTACATTCAAATGCAGTATAAAAAATGTAAAAAGTATTATTTGGTTGAATTACATTTATCCAATAAGTTTTATCCGTCAAATGTTTGACAAAGTAAATCTCCGAGCATATAAACACATAATCCTCGGATTTTTCAAATCACAGGACTAAATTCATATTTAACAATATTGAGTTAAAGTTATTATACCTGCTATAATGAACAACAAATAATTTGAAACCAATAGAGGGGAGAGATGAGTTGCAATCGTATTAAAATAGAAAAACGTTATTGACACAAATATTATGTTTGTACGAAACGTAAATAACTATTTTTAATGATTTAAACCATTATTATGTAATTTAGTTTTCGGTTTATTTCTTAATTCAATAAACGTAGATCGTGTCACGAGAGTTATCGAGGAAATATTAAACTACAACGTATTTGTGTAGGCGACTGAATACTATAAAACGCATTAAATCGGAATTACATTTTTGTCGACATTCGTGACGGAAAGACAAATGTTTGTAATTGCACGCAAGTACCTAACCAAACACATAGGTATAATGCGTACAGGTGGCCTATAGTAAATGCATATCTATAATAGAGATTAGAATATAGCCATTAAACATTTAAGAATGTCGCAAAAATAGAAAATATGCATAAATTGTATTATAATAAATATACATAATTAACAATTAGCATTTAAAATCCATTCAACAGTTTTTCTAGGTTTTTTTATAAAATTCAATAATAAAATAATTAGTTACCATTGAGTACTTAACACTTATATTTATTATTATTTTTAGTCTTTTAAAAAAACATATAAGTATATATGTATAAAAATACTTTTATACTATTTATATTATTATAAATAAAATACTAAAATGTATTATTAAAATAACTTAAAAACAGTATAACAAACATACCAGAATAAAATTTTTATAAAATATTTCAAATTTTTTACTCATCAAACAATATCGTAAATGATTAAGAATTCATAATTAGAAAATAAAATTAATTCAATTAATTATTAAGAAAAAAATAATGTGAAATATGCAAATGATATAGGTATGTAATAAAGACAAATATGACTTAACCATCCAAATACACAAGTACTCGTATATAATATGTACGTATGTAAAATCAAATTTGGTCTAAAATAAAATCGGTTCGATATAGAGCGTTTAAACTCCCGCATTGATTGTGCATATCGTCGGCTTAAAGCAAAAACGCACTAACGGAAAAACAACAATATTTGGTAAATGCACTTTTAGTTTTAAAAATTATATTTAACACCATTAGTGCGTTTTGAAAGAACTAAAAAAACAGGTTTTAATTAATAATTCGATGTTTAGTACCCCTACACAAATTATAGACTTTTAGTTTATAAACAAGATGGCGTAATTAAAAAAAAAATCGAAATTTGGCCGTTAATAAATTTTTGCTCTAACCGGGCAATATTATATATATCACACGTTGTAAACATGCAAAATATGTAATTCCAGTCACTGTACATACCTATACCTAATCGTATGTCCACGCATAATAGTCAAACGAGAAAACCCGCCTTGAGTTGGGAAATTTTTATCGGCGTCATCTCTGCGTTGAACATAACGTCCATTCATCGTTTGTAAAATTATTAATAATTTTTATTTATTTCTTTTATTTTCCGTGTCCACAGAGCCCCCGTCACTGACAGTGAAGCCGAGACCTCAGCAGGCAAAGAGCAACGGCGTGGCATCTTTCTACTGTGGAGCGCGCGGTGACCCTCGACCGACTATCTACTGGCGGAAGAACTTAAAAAAGGTGTCAACATCGCTGAGTAGGTATGAGATCGTTGACAAGGTGGTCGGCGATAGCGAGACTGGCTCGGTGTTGCGCATCGAGCCGACACGGGCACCTCGGGACAACGCGGTCTACGAGTGTTTTGCAGAGAACGGTGTGGGTGACGCTGTCAGCGCGAACGCCAAGCTCGAAGTGTACGACGGTGAGTGGAAATACCTATTTCATTAATATTTAACATAGTTTGGGTTTGTGAATTAAAATACTAAGCGTACACGGCAATTCAAACGCACGTGCATATACTATGCCTAGTATCGATAAGAAAAAAAAAGTTAATTAACATTTTTCAACAATTAATTTATTATCAAGACGGTCCTCTAGAATATTCAAAAAGGATGCCATCCTCAGAATTTTTCACATTTCATTGAGAATAATTGTTGTTTTAAATAATAGTAATTTGCATCCTCTATAGTTTAAACGAAACTACGCTATCAACGAAATTAATATAAATCAACGATCAACGTATTTATGATTGTATTATTGTAATAAGAATAAGCATGCCTAAAAATTGTATTTTATCAAGAAGAGAGAACATAATATTATGCAGCAATGTAAGTTTTTACGTAAATATAATATTATTCTATAAATCACGTAAAGTATACCTATAGCCAGAAGGAAAAAAATAAAGTTCCTGGAGGTACTCTAACTCACCAATAATAATTATGCCACTGGATAATATTGTGCGTACGACACGATATGTCTTGGCCGACCGAACTCTGTAACCGCGCGTATTCGAAATCTTGGCCGTCCGTCCGTCAGTCCGTCTGCAGGGCGGCGTGGCACATGAAAAAGAAATAATGTTTCTTTATCCCCGGCCACCAATTTTGTGTTTGTTACTTCTTTACTCCTCTCCCGACTTCCATTTCACGGAGGGTTTGCCAAGTGTTTGTTCGCTCAACCGCTCTCCCAACACACCTCCCGCACACCCTCTCCTAAGACTACGGTTATTCGTACGCCGTTTCTGGCGTGAAACTGTAGTCGTCGCGCTATATTGCCGTCGGTCGTCTACTACTCTCTCGTCCCGTCCACGCCAGAGCAGCCGTGCTCCGAACACATTTCCTATTCGAAGTTAATCATGTAGAAATTTACAATAATATAAAATTCCCTTTTACTCGATTTGTCGGAAGCGCACTATTTCTGCGTCAAAAAACGCATTCCCTACACCCAACGGTGGCGGCTTGTATTTATTTATTATCTCGCGTAACGTCAACGGCAACGTTCTTCTGTATGGAATGCGTGTGATTTCGTTTCTTTTCATTCTCGATTTTGGTCCGCTTGATAATATCAACTATACCTCTCCTCCCTCCGCCGACCCGCATAAATGATTTGTCATCGGGGTTTGTCGGGACGACGGTACATTATTTGAGTTGTGTTGTGCTCATACCTATACACGGCGGCGGCAACACTCGGAAACGCGCACGCCATACCCTCTCCCCCAAGCCACAGCCATTCTATCTGTATATATAGCAAAAACTCCTTCAACACGCCGCTACCTACTCCGGTCGTCAGCTCGTCGCGAACGTCCTTTAAGATCCGCCCAGGAGTTTAATTAAATTTTGCACGCCGAATAGCCGAAGACAGCGACGTCAATAAAATTTTCGATTCCGCGAACTTACTGCAGGGTCTATATCTGTCACGGTTCGTATAAATTCATTATTAACGCGTTCGCCCTACAGGGGTCCGTTCCAAATTCGCAAACCACTCAAAAGTTGCCGGCAGGTCCCTGCTGCCGCCGTCACCCCCGCTACCGCTGCCGATGGCTTTATAATAATAAATTCATAGTTATATACACTCCTTATCCTCTGGTGGTGTGGCAATGGTGGTACACTTCCGTCACCTATTTCTAACATTTAATGTCCCACAAATTCCCGAGGGGATCGTTGTATGTTCAAACATTATTTCGCGCGTATTTTCACTGTTCGCAGTACCATAATATTATCATTATTATTATTACTATGAAACTGACCTATACTATATTAATTAACGTGTTTCTTGTCAAATTGATATAAAGTCGACCATTGTATATTATAATATTAGATAGGTTTATTTTTATAAAAGGTAAAATCAAGATTTTGAATTATCTACCTACCCCAGTATAATATGGTGTAAAGATATTCTTATTATTTTTTTTATTCTATATTATTTTAAAGAATTTTATTTTAGTAACAATAATATAATCAATGACTTATGTTGTACGTTTTGGCGTTCAGTTGAAGTATATAATTGTATTATGTATATGTATGTGAAATTGTATTGAAATAGGTTTGATCGATTTACTTAAATTACTTATAAGGAAATTTAGATTAACCTAAACCTATTTATGAATATTTTATGCAGTTGAATTTACTAGTGATATTTATCATTTTAAACAGTTGTTAATTATCCGAAATTATTTTAATTAGTACGATGACATAAAATATGCATAAAAACCGATTGACAATCCAGCCACTTATATTAAATTACATACTGGAGTAACTGCGTGTATAAAATATAACGATTATAGCAATAACCAGTGCTTTATCGCGTTTTCCATCAAATGATAACTAATTAATAGGATAGATTAATAACCGCACTAGTAAAATATACATTGAATAATCCGCATGGTATCTACTTTGATCAGCATTACAATAATGGGTGAACTCCATTGCATTTTTGTACAAAACCAATGAGTTTGTAATACCTTTTTTGTATATTAAAAAAAAAAATTTATTTTAATTTGGTTTATAATAATATTGTAATGTTTAAATTTTATAATAAGAATTTAATGATGAACGGATAATAGCGGCTTTGCTGGAAGTAGTAAATATTAAAAAGTCAATTTGTAATAAAATTACATGTGCTAAACACGACCTGTTTAATTTACGAAAGTTCCAAGAAAACACCTGGAAAATTAAAAAAAAGTTTTTTAATAGAAAAATGCTTTGATCATTAACTGCGTTGGAGGCTTTTGGTAGCAAATTGTATCTAGTTGGTAATTTTGAGAGGCCAAAATTGAAAATTTTCTGTACTTCTTAAAATAAAATGAGAAAAAAAGGTGGCAATTGGGTACCACTCTGAGCTGTACCGTCGAGTGGGTCACGGCAATGGATGTGTTAAAATCTGAATCATAAATAATATCATTACATACGAAAAATGATCTCGAGTGAAAACCGGTTTGTCAGCTTACATTACTACCTAAATATATTTTATGATATTGCTGTTGAAGTAATTGATTTTACTATTAATAATACAGTAGATTGAATTAATTTTTACCGAAAACATTGTATTTTAAATTTTCATTATACGTATAAAATATAATAATATACTTTAAAGTTTCAAGTACCCACGAATAATATTTTTAAATTAAAACAAAAATAACTAAAATTGGCATTCATTGTTTAAATATCTAACTTCATCCAAATTTAAATTTAAAATGTCTATAAAAAAAAAAAAGTGTTTATATATTTTTCAGATATTTAACATAATGAACAATGGTTACATAATGAACAATTTATGCGAGAAACTTTCTTTTACGTTTTCAATCCTTAGCTATAAAAATTGAACATTTTATAAATAAAACTTTCAAAATAATTTGCAAATATTCGTAAATTTGAACTTTAAACGCTTTTAAAATTTTTTTTGAACTGTTATTTTAACAACTTATGAAGAACCATAAATTATATTCTCAAGTTGTTGGACACAGCGAATATTTTTTTTTATCAATATTTATAAAAAGAAAACAAAACTAGAAAATTTCTTACGCGTTACATAGCTCAAAAGGAGTCAAAATATTTAGAAGTGTTGTTTAGAAAATGCTTTTACAAGTATTCGGTGAAAATATCAACTACCTACAGTTATTTGTTTTTGAATTACAACAAAATAAGAACATCGCTTCACGAAAAATCGTTAGTTTACGAGTACGAGTACGTTCATAAAATATTGATTTGACTTTCTGGTAAACTTTTTTTGAAAGTAGACAAACTTATAAGAAATCTTGTATTAAATTTCAATGTCTTAAATATAAAAAGAAGCATTTTTATGAATTTCTAACTCAAAAATTTTTAAATTTTCATGATTCTGACGAATTTTGTATTTCAGATGCTTATAACATATTATTATGAACTAATGCTCAATTTTTTTTTTTAATTACATCAATAACAATACTTATGATAAATCTTGTATTATATTTTCAAGGTTTTTGACAGAGTAAAAAATTGTTATCGACAATAATTAAAAAAAAAATGAATAAACATTTTGTTTGACTATAAATAGCTTAAAAAGAGTCATAATATTTTGAAAATTTTATCATGTACAAAAAATGCCAACATAAATATTTAGTAGTATCTACAGATATTTGTTTTTGAGGTACACTAAAGATCAATATCATTTTTGCGTAAAAACTCCTGTTTTTCCTTAATTTTTATTATTTTGTTTTTCCCGACGCTTTTGAAAATTTTTGTGAATTTTAAATTTTTACCTCTCAAAAATATCAACTAAATTCATCAGAAAAAATACTGAAGTTGAAAATTAAAGCATTCTTTCTACTACTTCTCGTGTAAGTATACAGACAAAAAAATAAAAAAATACACATCATTGTAAAATCAATACATTCATCGCTCTGCTCTAAATCTAAAAAAACACGAAAACACCGAAGAATACATTAATGAATACCTACATAGAATAAACAGGGCTTTCTGTTTATATAATTGTATAATTGTGGGTAATGTTATTACATTACCAATATTTTGAAATGAAAAAAATAACAAATTGTATGCATACTTTTAAAGCTAAGAATGTTCATAAAGTATTTAATTTGGTGAAGAATTGCGTCCCCCCACCTATCTACCTACGTATTATAATACTATATACCCTTCGTCATTATGTGTGACTATATACAGTAAATTCTAAATAATAAATGTATAGATATGTTTGTGGAACTTGTTAATAATATGCTTTGGTGACTATTATATAGTTCTTAGTTGTAGGTCATATCATGACGCGCCATGGTATATTCTCAATTCTCGGAAAACGGGTGACGCGTTTTATTGGATCAGAAGTGCGAAACTCGCCAACGTACCTACATAATAAAATATTATATAGAGTAGAGTGAGCTTAAAAAAAAATCCTCATAATTTAAAAAATATAAATAAATTCTAAGACATATATAATAATTTATTGAATTACTATAATAAGGATAATATAGCAGCAAATTTATCTTTAAATCTTTAATTTGATTGATTAACCTATAGGGATCGTTCGTCAGTCATCACGTTTCTATATGCTTTGAAAACGGTTTATATTGAATACTATAAAAATATGTTGACATTTTTCAAGAATTGAGTTGTAATATAATATGAAGGTATTATGAACTATTATATCATCTGTACAGTATTGAGTATAATGATATTACCAGAACATTATTATTTTCGACATAAAATCGATGAAAAGTTCATAAGCATATATACCTGTATAAATTTTAAAATAACAACTTCAAGCCCCTAACTTAGTCTAGACTTAGTATGCGAATTTTAATGTAATTAGATTTTCTAATCATTAAATACGTATAATATAAGTGTTATATATTGGTCTTGATCCCTTCACAAAATAATTATCATAGAATTGTTGGTTTCTATTTTTACGTATAGTTAAAAACTAAAGTAAAATGATAGAACTGGTGAGTTGTACAATTGTGGAAACGTAAAATTATTTCAATGGGTTTATATACATAGAAAACTATAATATATATATTGACCAGTAGAAATAACAAGTCGTGAAATAGATGAATAATTTGAATTAAAGTAAACTTATTTAAATCAAAATAATTTCCTCACATTGGTTAATCATTTAAAACGTGGCGATGAACTTTAAATGTGGTTCAATTTTAATACTTATAAATGTTAATATAATTTATACATCTAATAATGATATATCTACGAAGCTAAATAAAAGCAATAATTATTTTTTTTTGTATTACGAATAATCAGGATAATTTAACAAAAACATTTAGTAAATTATATTGACCGTAAGCCTTATTCCCAATAGCAATCATCGGCGTGCGCAAGGGGGTCAGTGATACGAGGACTCTCATTTGGCTTGTGGGAAAACTTTTTTTGAATTATTAATACATTCAAATAATTATGATTGCTTAGCTATCCATCAAACAAAATGTCAATAAATATGCGTTATCAATGATCAGCTAAAATCGATTAGTAAAAAATCAAAAACATAAATGTAATCGGTTTTATTTTTTTTTAAATCAATAATTGTATATGTCTGTAGGGTTATTAATTTTATTGTTGCATAAAATCATATTCAATTTTAATTTTAAATTGTTTTTATAATGGTTTTTGTAATGAGCAGAAAAAAGAGGCTGACAGGCTGAGACCTTTTCAAATTTAACCTAACCTAACTTTTTATACATATGTATTTTGTGCCAAGAAAATCCATTATGCTTCTATAATTCTTTGGTATTGTAATAGTTATCAATTAACGGCTAATATGTTAATGATTGTTTTTTTGTATTATCTGCTCCTCAAGCTATTAATTTATGATAAAACATAAAAATCATGAAAATAATGCAACATTTTATTGTTTTAATTTGTTTATTATTGTTCTTTAATTTTTGTTTTCTAGAGTTATAAAATGTACTTATTTTTTCTGTATTGTTTCATTGGAAATATTGATAAATAAATTAAATACTTTTCGTTATTTTTTTGCTAAATGTGTTTCGGTTTCAATAATTTTTAAAGAGGCTTCTTAACGTCTTTTTGGCTAAACGTAGTGGAAGACCGTATCGTTTTTGGACGCACGTTGTTGGCTTTTAGAGTGTGGAAACTTTTTTTCTTCTGTACAGTCGACCAGGCGAATTTTGTTTTGGTGGGTGGCGGGATGGGCAAGGAAAAAGTTACCGGCCATTAGAGGTGTATAACAACAAATCACATTAAAACCGACCAGATGCGACCCCGGTGTGAAAAGAATAGCGGAGCGGGTGTAAAAATGGCGAAGAAAATGAAAATTAATGGGAGAAAGTTAAAAGACCGCGGCGACGACCTAGCGGTAATTTTTCCCGCTCGGTTACAGGGAGAAAAACTTGCGTGGAGATGACGCCGCTTTTTTCCACATTCCCTTCATTTTTGGTGGTTTACTGTTATTATAAAGTTTACACGCCCAAGGGTTGATTGATACTGTACGTGCGGCTCGCGCGATTAGGGAGGTGACGCGCTCATTTATCACACCAGAAGCCAAACCGACGCTAATGTCAATTAATTCGTTAATTCTTCCTTTTACTTTTTTCTCTAGTTTCTATATTTACTCTTTAGTTGTAAACGCGAATTGATATTACAAGGTTACATTTTATACTATTAGATTTGATATACGTAGGTAGATAGTTTTGATTTTCTCAGTATAGTTTCGGCACAGTGAAAGAAATATTTGAAACGCTGACATTGTTTTAGAATGCGGTAAAGTGTTCGTTACGACCGCAATAGAGTTGAAACCAATAAGTACATTAGTAAGTGAATCCCTACTATTACACAATATTCAGTACCCATCAATTTATTATATGCTACAATTTTTGCGAATATATAAAGAAGAAAAAAACCATGTCAAATTTGTCACACATTATTCTAATCTCATAAGCTAATTGAATCGTCTTATTCACGTTAATTGAAAAGTCGTATTAGTTTTTATGAACATTTATTTTATAACATATTTGTAATCTAATTTTTACTACCTATTAAGTAATCTCAAACTCGATGTTAATATAGTTAGTGTTAATTGATTTTTGTTTGTCTCCTTTATTATTATGTATACTCATTTTTCTTGGCTCTTATTGATAGAAATGAAAATGTTACAATGCGTTCTACATTTTTCTCAATATATATATTTTATAAATATTTTTTCAATCATGTCATTATTGTTTTTGCAAACAATTACATATGTATCATAATAGTATTATATTCATGTTAATCATTGTTTAGTCATTGAGTTATTCTAACATTTTACTAATTATATATTCCATTTTTGCTTTAATATAAAATATAAATTGTTGCATGACGCAATACAAATTTAATTTTAATACCTTTTATATTTTATGAATAAATCAATTTCTTCGAAAATGTAATATTATATTGTTAAAAAAAAATGTAAATTCACTATTTAATGGAAACTTAAGTTGTATCATTTTTTTTTTAAGTAATCATCAATTATTATTAATTAAAATTGGTAGTAGATGAGGAACACTGATTTATTTTTAGTTGACTTTTTTTTATGAAACGGATCAGCTTTTGTTAAATTTTAGGGAAATACCTAAGCAATAAATAATTTTAACTTTCAAGTATTTTGGATATATCATAAATAACGCAAATGAATAAAATATTAATAATAAAAGACATGAATATAATTTTCATAATTTGTTGCCTTACAAAAAACTAAGTCAAAAATAGAAAATTAGAATTCAAAAGTGTTGTACCTAATATATTTTTGATTGATGCCGCGTACTATTTTCTGTATATGCGTGTGTTGTATTAATATACAGGTTAATATACATTTAAAAGATCAGTATATCACCTTAAGTATTCAGTATTCAACTTAAGTTTTTTTTTTTTTGGTCATTAATTAACTAATTATAATTTGTATTTAATATTAATAATAATCTAGTTATTTTGTAATTCTTTTTTTTTTATTATTTATTAAATTTGACTTTTTTTAATGATTATTCATCTATATTTTCGCATGCAATATTCAGAATTTATTTTTCTCTTTATTCTATTTTTTTTCTCCTTAAGTAGTTTGCCGATTACTACATGTAATATATTGGACTGACCGACCAAAAACCTACATTTTACCGCTGTGCTGGTATATCCTTATAAACCTAAAATTTCCGGAATACATCGCCTTTAGGGTCGGGAATAATATACGACTTATCAACCGCAGGTAAACCTAGAGTTTTTCCCTTTGAGGGACGACAGGGCTTCTTTCTTTATATTGTTTTTCTCTACGGAAAAAATAAATAATACTTTTTTCCTTAGGAGATTAAATAGAAAATACGACAGAATATATAACTTGGAAAAAATGAATCAGATATACTCGAAAAAATGCCGTAAGTGCGTCCTCGGAAAGCAGAAAAATATTCGCTGAAACTACTTTTGCGTGTTTGTTTTTTACATACTATTGTCGTTTGTGTATTGTGCACAATTTGATAATAATAATAATAATAATAACTCTGATTTTAAATTAATCCCTCTCCCCTCTGTTCCTCCTCTTGACCTCTCTCTTATGACCCTTCTTGTATTTTACTAATGTAATCATAAAACAGAGACTGTTACGACCCAATTTGTTGTTACTGTTGAAAAGTTCACTGTTGCCCGGTGTATAGACGTAGTGGAGCGAATATTGGATAGGGTGGGTATAAAGGAAGGTAAGGTCGTGCGTGTCCGGACTTTTAGACACGACATATATACGTTTCAACAGTCTTATACGAGGTTAGAGTTTGAGAAAATAACAAAAACATCGAAGGCTAATAATTAAACTCGAAAGGTTTATAAGCCCCATCATAACGCACAAGTTGATTTTAATAGATTTTAAATATTCACAAAAAAAAAAAAAAATATATATATATAACAATAATAATTGTACATTACTTATCTTGAATTAATTAATGTTGAATTTATAGGTACGCGTAGTCTTATTTATGGTGCATATTAATTATAAAAATAAATAATTAAAGATTATTTATTAACATATTTTCAGTTCATTCAGATTATACAGCTGCTTAATGTCGTATATATATTATATACGGCAGATTGTTGTAATTCAATTAATATACTTTGTTTATATTATAAGTACTGGGTAATTAAATAACTATGATGAAAATTCGAGAATAGATGTATAACATGAAATTTATTGTTTTTCATTTATTTGTTTTTGTATTTCGTAAGTAGGCTTATTATTTGTTAATTCGTTTTTTAATAAGGATGGAAATACTTAATTTTTATCTTTTAGATATTCAAAAATAGCCATATATTTTTCAATTTAAAATTATTTAATCTAAAGTGAATTTTAATTTAGTTTAAAAGTCGCTAAAACTTCTTAAAAAATATACACGGATATACCAATAATATATTTATATATTTCAAAAATCTGCTCCCTAATCGTACCTAATCTGTTCTCTCTTTTAAACCTTATGCGATAGTCTTATATCATACTTACTACTTAGTTATAACAATAAAGGCGAACATGATTTAATGTGATGTATATGCAATAGTCTTGTAACACATCTATTTCTGTAACTTAGTGTGTATGAACTCTTACTTAATTCTTTATTAAAGTATAGCTTGAATGTGTTAGGTCGACCTATCCCCAGAGAACTTCCCTTCCCCGGGATTAGGAAGTGGTTGGTAAACGATTTTAGGTTAAGGCCGGCGGGTGATGATTGCTGCTGAACTCAATTTAGTTAATACCGAAATAGGATTATGTCAAAATTCAACACCGACTGCTGTTGCTGCATATACACAATCTGATGTTGGTTTATATGTAGATTCCCGAGTGAGTAAGGCATATGTGTATAGTGGTAGCAAGCTTTTGTTTCAACTACCATAAGCCGCCTTTGCGATGCATGTGGAACTTCCTATATATAACATTATATACATCCCATTATTGGCCTTCGTGTCATCCCAGCTGCATGCCGGTGCATTCCCCCCTTTTCTGTTCATCTAAAATGATATCGATGCCTTGTCCCCTACTCGCAACTTTATTATAATGGCCAACGTATAATAATCAAGTCTCAGTGGTTTTTGTGTCCATCAATCGATATACATGTTACATTTCCTACATTTTGCATATACTATTATTATAGTTAAAATGACTGCAAAAATAATTTGTGTTTGTCATAATCAAATTGTAAAATTCTAGAAAGTTAACTTGATTTATTTAAAATTAATTAATAATGTAGGTACTGTTGTTAATTTATATTATATTTTTGAACTAATAACTTAAAACTTCCCAATATATATTGATTTTCTATTAAAACATTCGTAATATTTTGTATTTAACATGGTTGTTCAACTAATAACAACATATAATTATTTATATTAGGTTATAATAATGTAAACCAATAACTACCATTCAATCATGATTTGTAATTTAATATTGATTTATGATTGATTACCTAATTTTTGTATTTTTAATTATGATAATTAAGATATATTCATGCATAGGTAATAGAATAAATGTTTCACATTTATAAGTTAGATACTCTGTTGAAGGATTTTTTTTTAAAAAAACATTAGTTTTTCAAATAAGTGTTTTTGAATGTTTTATCTAAAAAAAAAAAATAATTTACTAAAATAAAACGACATTAGTTTATTTATTTTAATTATCGTTTTTGTTTTATGAAGAAATTATTTTGAAGATAATTTTCTATTGGTCGATAGTATCTTGTTTATATTTGAATGTTATTCGGCGCATGCATTTAATCTTATTTATTGCCGGTTTTGGTTTAAATTTCTACCTTAATTATGGTATAGTAATATCTAATTAATTGACGAGGAGTTGAAAGCTGATATGTTTATTGCAGCAATAGTTTTCCGAAACATGTCTAAAACCATGATTTTAATTACCACTTCACACTTGTTATATGATATAACTAAATATAGGTTAGTAAATTATAACTTTCTTAAACACTGTCAAAGGTTCGAAAATAAAGATACTTATTAAAACGTTATAGTTTTTTGAGTAATATGCTTTTGTACTTTTTGTAATAATTATTTTAAATTCCTAACACTTAAAATAATTTATAATTTTTTTTGAACGTTTTTATTTTTAAGGTTAACTACATTTTTTTACTTATCAATATATTATACATTATAAACCTATAGAATATGCATTACCTGAGCTATTGTTTATGCAATCCATGATATTGTTTAAGGTAGTCTTTTCTTTACCCTGTTCTTTTTTTCCATCATCTTTATCATTATTATCATCATCATAATAATCACGATACCAATAGAGGGAGAGGAGAGATGGGTTTCTAGCACTGCAACCACAAGAAAGCTATTAACGTTTTGTTGTTGTTGGCCGGGCGTGTTGTTCTTCTTGCCGGGGTGTACATTCTCCGTGGCATTAAAGGGCGTGTCCCGAACGCGGGATTTAACACCTACTCCGTAGTGTTTCGTAGGGATGAACGAAGAAGGGGTCCAGCTTTATTAATATTTACAACAGTGCCCCTTTGCCGCCGTGTTGGGAGAGAAAGCGCCTTCGGGGATGTTGTCCCGCTACACCACCGGCCGTTTCTATGTCGGTGGCGGCAGGAGGATTACCGTTAGGACAAAAGGTGCCGCCGCTACGTCTTGCGATTTATCATCGTTGCGACCTTTGCCGCGCCAAAGATAAAACTCTTAATCGCCCTACGATTTTTCCTCGTTTTCTGCTCCTTTTGCCTTTTGCCTTTCCTCCGACCGAAACGTTTATATAATAATGTCTGAAGGAACGAGGCAACCTGTCACAAGACTGATTATTCATTTTTTTATCCCTTGTGAATCAGTTTACACGGGTTTGAAGTATAATTCTGTCATTTTTAACTGAAGGAAACATTTGAGCGTGCAACGAATATTTCAAATCGTTTGTTTTATTGCCGTCGTCAGACATTTATTCGTGCCTTATACCATTTTTTTTTTATATTTTATCTTTTCTTACCTGCTCTGAAGTGAATAAAAATGTATCAGTAATTCTACCTACCTGTAGTAAAGTTTAGGTATATAAATATATTTATATATAATGTGGATGTTTGCTTTTTATAGTCCGTACATTTTTTTATATGCACTACCAAATATTCACTTACATGTGTTATATATATATATATGTATCTATACACTTGTACCGTATGGTTCCCTAGTGTAGTGTGATACTACCTATATATATATATATATATATATATACTTTATAGAAAAGGATGGAAAAGAGAAGTATCAACCGGCAGTACTCGTGTTGTTTGTTTTCCACTTATTTGTATTTTTTTCTAGTCTTACACGTAAGTACGTAAAAGTTGAAACGGAAATTCGTTCTCGTAAAACGACACAAGATTGTATTAAAATTTTTACTGGAAAAAAAATAAACGAATTGTAATAATAGAGAGCTATTGGACAGCTGGAAAGTAAAGTGAAATGTTTGAAGCCGAAACTGATATCTGTTCAATCTAATCCGGTGATATTGTTATGAGTACGTGGAGTGTTTCCATATTGTATCTTTTTTTCTTTATTTTACTTTCGAAAAATTCCCAGAAAACTCAAAACAACTTTTTGGTCGATTTAATATTGAGACACCGCATATTTAGTTCAACTCTTCTACGTTTGTATTTTGAATTTCTAACTATAGCTTTATTTAATACGAATAATGTATATACCTACCTACCTACAGTTAAAATTAATATATAAATCAATTTAAATAAAACTTCCACAATTATACATATTTATTTTTCAAGACAGGTGTAATCATATAAACTATAAAGAATATATGAGAAAACACTATACTTTTCTTATCGTTTAATTCAATAGTGGTACATTTAGTACCTTATAATTGTCAGCCTTGAATTTTTCTTGTATATATTATTTTATTATACCTATAAAATGGTATATTATTTATTTTTCTTAGTTTTGTATATATTAATATCTCAAACCATATTTAAGTAAATAAATATTATTTTCCCTGTTCATTTTACAGCTTAAATGCTTAACATTAGACTGATTATCGAATTTCTTAAGTTGATATTGAAAAATATAATTTCTACTTAGTAAAATTGCATTATTAGTAAAAACTTAGACATTTTGATCAAGAAATTCAACGAGACCCTTATAAAAATTGGTTTATTTTATTTTTAAGTAAGTAATTTCAAAAGTTTATTATTTTATTTCTTACTAGTTTAACTCTCAAGTTTGCTGTCACTAGAATACAGCAAGTTAGGTACATTTAATGGATTAAAGTTTATAAAAATATATATTTAGATTGAGCTGGGAAAATGTATAAGAGTGCATGTAACGAAATTTATTTTTCCTATTTATGTAGATCGTGAGTGAACTTCGTGTTCTAATATTTTTATTTTATTTACAATTTGTTTAAATAATATATTAAAATTTTAATTTGATAGTATTGCCTATATATATTTATTAACCATAGATTTGTAACTTTTATGTTTTTCTATATTTTTTTAGCTATAGTTGTACATAGAATGTGTAATTTAGTACAGATATCTTTTTTACTAAATAATAATAACTGATGACCACTAGCCGGTTAAACTGGGATCATTTACACCATTATCAACATCGTGTGGGTTGTTTTTAATATTGTTACATAACCGATTTCAGGTGACAAGACATAAATCCTAAAATTTTATAAATATTATCTGTTGATAATTTTTTTTTCATTTTCATATTGTTTTTTCTGTTTACTAATAAATCATGACTTTAATCGTTACAGCCATTTTGACCGCGTTGTTATTCATTAACTGATGGACTATATATATATATATATATATATATATATATATATATATATTATTATTTTTAAATTGTTTTTTTTTAACCACCAAGGGAAGAGGATAACGACGTTAACGTTAGCAGCTATCCCAAAATATTAATCAATGTTAGGGTGAACAAATTGCTGTCGGAGATTTTTTTCGCATTAGCTGCCACTCGTTCCCAGCTAGATTTATTAGCATTGTCTATTAGGAACAGAATAAAACATTTTTGTTAACACAGTACTTGATATGTAACAGTTGTTTTAAATTCTCAAATCGTGTTTGTTTTTCCAATGACAGATTTTTTTTTTATCTCAAATACTTGATGTACTATAGTAAACTGTATGGGAAATTATTGTGAAATCATTTTTGTGTATGACTGTTGGTATATACATAACATTATCTTTGCTTAAAATTCAGTACAGTAAATGGTTATTTACAAGTTACTAAACACAAATAAACTCACCATTGTATCTAGTTGATATAGTTTTAAACGTTAAAGCAATTTAAAATTAGTAAAAAAATATTAAATTATCTCCTAAACAAATCTAAAATCAAATAGTGTTATTGACTGAAAAACTTTTAAATGCCTACAGCAACATTTCCTCCTACTTATATCTTTTACCATCCTCAATCTTGTTCCAAAAAGTGTTACTAAAATTTCTTAGAAATGATGAAATGATGCACAGGCTCTATTCAACCACCTTGCTAGGTACCGTGAAACATTAACGACAAAACCTTTTGTTTTAAACTTTGCGACTATAGTCGATGTACAGAAGTTAAAGAAAACTTTGTATATTCAAAAGACGCTAATGCTACAAACCATTGTTTCTAAGGGTCTGGAAAATGTCTTCTAATTTGTACGTATTTTTCTCATTTCAATCACTTTCTCACTTTTTAGTGACATTTTATATTGTTTATCACATTTTTCTTTATACCAACGTCAAATTATCAAGTCACATAATTATATACACATTGAACACCCTTACCACTTATTCTGATTTAAATGTTCAACAAATATTTTTATTCTCTTACGTTTTATCTCAGTCAAACTTTTATAATCTTTAAACTGCAACTCAAGTATTAAAACAAGAATACTTAATCTTAAATTAAATTGACCTACATATATAAACTATATAGTTAATTTGATGATTTTTAATAACCAACACTGAACATCACAACCTTTAACTTTAAAAAAAAAATTTAGACTTATGAAATTCCAACATTTATATTGCCTGGATTTTTTTCACTCTTAGAAACGTGTTCACTGTTTTTACAGCCAAACTGATTATTTATAATTTTAACTTTCCAAATACATAATACAACTAATTTCATAATCAACGAATATTTAAAATATAATATATCATTTTATTATATATATATATATATATATATATATATATATATATATTTTATATACATATTATATGTTTAAGTGAAATGTGTTTATCAAATGTTTTAATTACAAAATAAGTGTGTTTAATTATAATACTATACGTTTTATTTAATTTATGATAAAATAATAATTAAAAATTGTGGTGCTTAATGTAAATAATGAATTATAACATATAACGTGTTTTACACATTAAAATATGTGTATTATTGTTTTTTTTTAATAATTGGTTATACAATTTGGTTATATAGTTCATTGTGAAGAATATTTTAATAGTAATCAAAACGATGATAAGTTTGGATTATTAGTATAACTAAAATTAAATTTCACAATATTGTACAATAAAAGTTTTAAAGTTCTATAATTTGTTTAGTTATTAAAGTATATTATCTGAGTAAAAATCTCACTGTAAAATTTTTCTCATGCTCTTATATTATTTTTACTTAAAATTAAATATTTAATACAATACTTGAAAAAGCCAAAAACTGTCGATACATTTTTTTTTTTTTTGACAGTGTAAGTTGATACTGAAATAAACTGCTGTTGTAGTGGGTAATATAGTGGTGGTATGTTATTGTCATAAACATTAATAATACTTGTCTTGACATATGACGGTATGAGTTAGAAGGAAGGATTGAGAAAGGAAAGATATTGTATACAGTCACTTGTAAATTGTAATTCATATAATACACTAATACTCCTACAAGTGGTGGTAGCATAATAATTATTTTAACGACTCCTTTTGTGGATGAAATGTTTTAATTAAAATTAATTTATTTTAAATTAAAACCGAGTTAATTTATGTCAGGCTATATTGTAGATTTACTGTCACTTGGGATTTTTGAAAGCTGCCTTGTCAAATTTCAATAATTATTTCACTATGCCTGAAAACACATACAGATGCTTACAATTCACGGCTCGACCTCGCTTCTGGCATTTTAAGCACCGCAAATAGGTGGCATGATGGGGGTTCAAGCCGTGCCACGAGGAAGGGCTTAAATGAAGCAATGGGAGGGAAGTGCACCATGCGGCATGTTTATTATTATTGTATAGTGGGATGTAGGCAAAAAGTTAAGCCGCTTTTTCCATTAACGGAATTCCGCCGCCGGCACCTGCTATACAACATAAAGGAAATTCTATCTAATGTTATATTCGTCTACCATCACACGAATGTAAACATAGGGAAAGTGAGAAATACGTCTATTTATTCGGTCAGATAAATGTTTTTCGTGTCAATTTTAACACCGAAAAATAAATATATTTATATTATATATAATATATATTTTTTTATTAGACCAATAAATTCTCGATGCTTATCGTCGTTATTTTTCGTTCGTCCTCTATTGGCTAAAAATATATATATATATAATAATAATAAAACAGCAATAATAATAAATGGGTATACGCATACACACACATTCACTCACTTACTGACGGCCATCGCATATAGAGGGAAACCTATTAAGTTCGGTTCGTATAATATACGTGTATTATTTTTACGTGCTCTGGAAAAATAAGGTTCACGCGGAATTATTATTAATATATTTTTTTTAAGTGCCATTCCGCCTCCCTCTCGCCGTGCGTCGAACGTTTACCCGAAAACCATTAAATCGTGTACTGCGAATACATTCTGAGGTACTGTTATTACGCTACATATTTCACACGGTGCCGGCTAGATACCGATCTGAGTCCATAAAAATAAGATATTATTAATATTGTTGGTCCGTTATTAAAACAAAAAAAGCCCTGTCCGAGTTTACGGAAATTTTGTGAATTTATTATATGCTGTTCCGGGTGGGTGGTTTATTATTATTATTATTATTATTATTGCTCTAATGAAACCGCTTTATGTAAAAACTGTTTTACAATTATTTGCAAGTAGTGCCCCTGTAAATACATTTTCGTCAATAAAAGATTCACTTTTTGAAAAAAAAATTCTTTATTTCTCGAACTTACATGCACTGTTTTTGTTTACCTAGAGTGTTTTTCGTCATCTAATTGCTAATTGTAAATTGTATTGGTTTTAAATAAAATTTTATAGCAAGTTATACTTCTAATGTCTATAATGTATTTGATGAATTCATTTCATACAACTGTTGATCTTATATATACGTTAAATGCATCATACATCATTAAATTTGTTTGATTATAAAGCGCGTTCAATCCATTTCACGTATTAACGTTTTTTAAATATATGTTAGGAAAGCTTAGATTTTAAATACTTCAATTAATCATAGTTGGCACAGTTATTGTGCAAATATTTAGAAATCTGGTAACGAAAAACATTGCGATAGAAGAATACACCTACCTACTGATGAATAATATGTTTCATTATGGGATGTAGAGACTCTGTTAAATATCCGTCTTCAGCATTTCTCATTGTGCATGTGCAAATGTTATTTATGATAGGTAAATCCGCATGGACAGCTTGAATTTATCTTTCGCCTGAATCTCTTTGGAATGACTTATTATGGTGTTATTAACGCAGACAGACAGTAATCAAAGGATGTGTTAGTGTTGTGTGTAGTGTTTGTTTTGGGTGTGTGGAGGGGGTGTAGAGAGTTGAAGATGAGAAGGACGGGTAAGAAGAAAAAAAAGGTTAGGATTTTATATCTTTACCGTTTTTTCCCCTCTCGACTATGTGACAAGTCCCATTTAGATACAGGTTCACGAATATAACAAGGGATAGGACAAATAAAGCACCCAGAACACTGCAGGGCTGGGGGGTGACAAGTCTATTACACGCGAGCTCTGGATAAACGCATTAGACGCATATGTCCGTCCGTCCGCCCTCTTACGACTGTTTCAATGTTCGTCTAATGCTGCGCCATTCGACCCGAAATAAAACCGAAGCGTCAGGTGAAAATAAAGAACAACACACATCGCGTAATCCATCACTGTTACGACGATACCTAATGCTTAAAAATTTTCAGACTGCCTCGAGTCAGCGGGGACTATATTCATTATTTATCATAAAGGTTTCTTGTAAGAGAAGTATATATATATATATATATATATATATATATGCATATACACACATACACACGTGCGTATATATATGAATGGCTTAAATATTAAATATGTTTCAATTCAACATCATTTTTATTTTACACCATTTAGTCGCAGAGTGATCTATGTATTATGTATTTTCGTTCGAAATGTATGAAAAATCATAAAAATAAGTGTTTGATGTTATAACTTAAAAAGAATATAATATATAAATAGATATGCTGCATTCATCTAATCGATTAGGTAGTTTAAATGTGCCCATGTATAATATACATGCATACTTAATTATCACTATCATTACTAAAAATAATTGATTCTAAAATGTACATTATACGTGTTGTGCATCAAATTAAAGCATAAATTACTGCAGCTGTTTATATACTGTAACTGTTAATAAATTCCAATGTTAATGTTTGTTTTTAGAAATTTCTTAAAAAGCTTTTTCTTAAAATGTTACTTCTTTCAACTTAAGGCAAAAATATTGATGCATGCTTGATTTTAAAACATATTATACATTTTTTTTTACATTGATACTAAATGAAATTACACTTGTAAAATAGTCAATATTGTATTATTATAGAATATCACTAATAATAGAATTTAAAATTGTATTATTGCATTGTGATAATAATGCTGATTAATACTTGACATCTTAATTTTCGTGTACCTAATAATTTTGTTTACTTTACAACCATTATTAAGTTAGACTTACACGATTCCCTCGGAAGGTTTAATCGAGTTCAACGTGTATGTACATTTAAAATAATTATTTTGTACATAACTTAATTAATTGAATGTTGTTCATGTATACAAAAAAACATTTCTGGTACCGTAACGCCACTTAAAGATAATATTCCATGCAAACAAACTTTTTTAAGTATAATAGCAGTGATGAGATCTTATTGATATATACATCATTCAGGCTGTTTACAAACAGATGAGCTGCTATAGAGCACTTCGGTATAATTCAATAAGGGCCTTTGTTGACTATATAGTTTATCTTTAAAATGTATGTCCCTTGTGCATGATATATTCTTAGAAAATGCTTTTACAAATTAGCACATCTAACGAACGTGTACCTACATTCTCATGAAAACAACCATTGTTAATTAAAAAAAAAAAAAAAAAATTATTACCAAATTTACTAAATATATTTTTTATACTAATGCTTATAAAGTTGTTAATAATTATTATACATATTATATTATGTACTTGTGTATTTTTCTAGGTATTTTGTATACGCCATTTTTACTAGACAATGTTCGTTGCTTACTAAACTTAATTTTCTAACAAAGTAGTGTTTTTAAATTTTAAATAGTTTTGTGTTGCTAAGTTTTTATTGTAAAATTTGGAACCAATCGATTTGTATATATGTAATCAAGTAGTTAATAGTTTATACTCTTAATAGTTTTAGTTCCATTCTATTATTAACTTATTTTTTTTATCAAGAAATGGAAAAATATAAAACACTCTTTGTTCACTCTGCTGTGCATTTCCACGCGGTTTTCCCCAAATAATCTAAGGGAATGTTCCATAAATACGCAAAGGATTCTCGTTTATTAAAATATAAAATCGTCACCAAAGAATAGGATAACAACACGAGGTGGGTAAACCTCTCTTCCCACCTATCCAGAACAAGGGGCCATGAGGATTTAATAACGTTATGCGGCCTGAGAATAAAAGAGGTACGCGTTTGGGAACAAAGCGCAATATCCCAAGACCTTTGCACATCTGCTGTCAGACGCCAAGAGAGATGACTTTTTTATATTTGCCACAACCTGGATCGTTATTAAAAGAGCGGACAAGCCAAGCTGGTCTTATATATAAATAATTATTTGTTAGTATGCCCACAGCGTCGTCTTTGACCGATTTTGAGATGAACCACCTGAGCCCAATCGATGTGGCTTCTTATTCCTTATAAGAGATGTTGTAACTTTATCCTTTAGGCATATTGTAGTATGAAAAACTAACTAAAGGGGCTGTCAACTTTTCAAAATGATAATAAATTCTATCTTAATACTATAAATATATGTTTTTTTAAAAATAACTTTTAAATAAATTTGTCTTAATACCCTGAATATAAATTATATATTTTATAATCATTAAGTTATTTAAGTTAATTGTCATAGTAATATGAATCGTAGGTATTTAAGTTTTAAATAATTTCAAATAAATCTTTGGGCCATATAATTGTGATTTAAATTGAAACTTATCAAAATAAAAATGGTAGAGAATCGAAAGAGTAGACGAAGATGGCCACAAACGCCGGCTTGAGAAAAGAACTATATAAGAAACAATTTCTGGTTTTATTGTTTCTCCTTTCTCGAGGTTACAAAAATTAATAACTCTATATTAATTACTACTATAAGAATGTAACCTATGTATTTTAATTCATATTATTTATTATTCTATGCATCTAGTGTGTTGGTCCCAGTACAGTAATTACTTTGGTCTAGTACATCTGAGGCCATCAATTAAAAAAAAAAAACTTAAATGCCTAAATAAGACATATAAGTAGCAAACATAAAATATATTTTGATCAATATTATTTTACACTGACTGAAGAATTTTAAAACCCAATCTTTGACGTATTTACAATTATTAAAATATGATATATTCTTTATAATATTGCCGTATACGCTGGTCGCTTCCGACGTACACTTATAAATAAACACAATAAACATATAGAACACTATTCCAATTTGAAGAGCGTCTTTTCTTATACATTTCTATCTCTTATTCATTACAGTTTAACCTAGTTTTATGTTGCTACATCTACTAAAACTTATTGACTAAGATTTAATACTTAATTTTGTACAACAAGCATGTTTTCTGAACCTAGTTTATATCTTTGGTATTTATGAATTATGACATATGCATATTATAACAGTATATAGTGTATAAGAAAAAAATAAAATATCCACTTATAAATTATAATATCTATATTTACGTATATTATGATAACTTATAACTGTTGTGTTCATATTAAAATATATATTAAAAAGAAATCCAACTTAAATACAAAATATTCATAAATAATTTCGTTAGGAACGATTTAAATTTTTTTGAAAAAAATAAAGGCATTATAAAAGTTTTTGAAAGGTGACTAATGAAAGTTTTTTCTCTTTAAATAAAGGTATCAGTCGATTATTTAATATTTTACTTCAATAAATAATCGCTTTTTTTCGTTTGGTGCATTTCACAATGATAAAATTAAATAATAAATTCGTATCCTGAATTATAAATTGTGTATAACAATGTCTTGTCAAAGACTCATTGAAACACATTTGTTCATAAAAAAAAATATATGTTTGTTATATTTTATCATCATTCATTCCTACGTTTATTGAAGTAGGTACTTAAATTATATTGCATTGAAGTATAATAATTATGTTAATATTTATAGTGATTATATCTTCTTACTTTTATATTTTAAATTTACAAAAAATTAAACAAACTTATTATATATGAAAAAAGAAAATAATTTTATTCTCTTATTTTACTCAATGTAGAATATTTTACTTGATTCAATATTTTAATGATACATTTCTAACTAATGTATATTTTGAATTAATTTGTTTGTGACAATTCTTAAGTATAGTATTAACTTTTTCATTTTTTTATAAATATATAAATTTAAAAATCAATATAATTGAAACGCATTGATAAATTAATATTTTTATTGCTCTTTAAAATTGCCTTGTGTCACGATTATTATGTTTTTATATCGTTCTTACCGTGTTGTGTACACCTTATGATTTAATTTGATTGCTACATAATAATATTTACAGTCAAAAAGTTATATACGAAAATTTTAATTCGTCATAAACTCAAAGGTTATAAAAATAAATGAACAATATAAAAGTATAATGGTTTATAACTTTGTATTTAAAATTAAAATTGAAGGGGTCGAATAATGGATGAAAATATTTAGTTTAAAATAAAAACTTATAATTATTAATTACAAATGTCAATATTATTGTTTGTTCGGGCAAATTAATTTAAACGTTCTTGACAGTTAAAGTTTTTCTTATTTTTCCGTTCATATCTTTGCCAATGGTTCCCATGGGTTTCAGGATTAGCAACAATAATAATGAAAATATAATAAACCGTAATTAACAAGTCGGGTTGGTCCAGCTGATAAACAGACATATCCCCAGAGTGCCTTGGCGTTGTCTTAATTAAATTTATTAGCCCAAGAGAAAGTAGAAGGTACACACAGTAACCACAGTTCAAGTTTCATAGTAATTTTTGAAATTTATGTATGTATATATAAATATGGAAGAGAAATAATAATAATAAAAAATTAAAGCAAAATTAGCCTCAACAGTTTGCTGGATCTATAGATAAAAACAATTGTTCTTTGAATTTGGAATTGATACACAGTGTACACATATATACTTATATTCTTTTTCTTGCTGCTCTTCCATTTACATAACACCATATATATTTAACGTATTCATTTTTATTCATGACGACATGCATTATAAGATTAAATGTTTGTTTACGTCATATCGATGCAAAGAGAATTCACAAAGAATTATAGTTGAATAAATAAGTTAAACATTTTATATATTCGAATAAATCATGTAATTTTCAACATTATTATTCTTTTTAAAATGTTTGAAAGAGATTCATACCTTTTTTTTGTTTTTTTTTTTAACCTATTTGGAGGTTATAATTTTTCTGTGACTTATGGTTAATAAATAAAAAAATCATGTTATAATTTTAAAATTTAACAGTTTTGCATATTTTATCAATGAACAATAATTATCTCTAAACGGTCGTCGATAACCGCGATTAATACATTACTCAGTTTGATAACAATCATAGTACCGCACACAAATTATTTGGATAATCGATGTTACCTTGTAGCAACCGGCCTTTGCACTCATATGTGATACGTGTTACCTATATTATACATGAGTGTGTGTGTGTGTGTGTGT
>JACXSJ010001490.1:0-88304 GCA_014851325.1 Pentalonia nigronervosa
CCCCCCCCCTAGATCCGGCACTGAACATACGCATCGACTATTTGTATTTTGCCGTTTTGTATGTATAAGCTCCTCTCTGTGTTCAACAACGTTTTGTTATAATTATATATAAATGTAATAACAACGTGAATTAGTATGAATATTTTCTTGAAATTTGTTTGCATAATAATTTTGAATAAAAATTGTGTTTATGTTTAATCAAAACACTATTAAATTTCCATAGCTTCATCGTTCAAATACATAATATTACACTTACGCATTGATAAATACCTACTAAATACTTATAAACAACTCGTTATAAATAATATACAGGTTGCGAATGTATTCATATTATGTAGTATTTGCTTTTCTCGAAATTTATATTATTATCTAACTATTAACTATAAACTAAAACGTAAACATTGGTAAACGGTACTGATTTCGTAAGAACCATTTAAGAAGGATTGCTGATTTTAAAAGCTCGTATAATCACGATCGTTGGGCTTTGCGTGATTCGAAGAATCAGAAAATAACGTTCACCCGAAAATCCTTTCAAAATTAAAGGGAAATGCCTGTACCGATTTTGCAGAAGTCCCGTAATGTGTAGATACAATTTCGAAACCCAGATAGTTGAAACTAAACTATCTATTTGAATCATCACCGAATCCTGATAAATTGATAATTACATTTTGCTATTTATTTCGTATGAACATGCAGATTGATCGGAATTTGATGATTCGTGAGTTGTTGGTAGAAAACGCTAATAATTGTCAAGTCAATACAAGTACCTAGCTTAAAATTATTCGTAAAATGAGTGTGCAAGCTTATAAGTGATAAGCTGGGTTTAGCCAAATGAAATATAACACGTTTTTGAAAATAAGCAAACATGAAAATATAGGTACTTTAAATATACATGTTAAAAACTATAAATAGTCATATAATATAAGTAAGTAGCAATGTTTTTGATTAATATTTTTATTAAACTATATATTGTATAAGAAAAATGCAAAATGCATATGTACTATATGGCCATTTCACATACTACAGTTTATACTACAAACAACATGCTAAGTTTATTATTCGAAAATTACCAAGTTCCTTGATGTTTCGAATTCAATAAATCGACATCCTGTGTACTTGAAATCCTAAATACGTAGGTTCTTTTCACTCCGGTGATTCAAAGAAAGTCAACCGTGTAATTATACTGAGTGTATATATATAGGCTAACATGAAACTTTACTGTTTTTTTTTTTTACAATTCACTCGTGTTTTTCTGTGTATAACAGAAACTTGAGAATATATATATACTATAGTTTTTTAATGTAAAAGCAAGTTAGGAAAGCTCATTCTTCGAGCGTGCTAAATTCCCGATTTCTAAACGTATTTTAATACAACGCAATAAACTATACTTGCATATACAATTTTATACAATTTAAAAACAATTTGGTGACCTTCATATTTTGGTACCTATTTTTTAATATTAGGTGGTATGAATCAATATTAAATATGTACTCAAATTTTAATATTTTTTTTAGTACTGGCTATTATAAATTTACTTTGAATAAAACCGTTATAAAATTATCTATATTTATTCAACTGTAATATTAAAATATTTACAATAATGAAATTCAAATAAAATGTATTTCTAGTTTTTAATTTTGAATTTAACCTATTAACCCTATTATGGACAAGAAAGTATTCATTTTTAAGGTAGTAAGTAAGACAGGTATTATTATCGTAACTATAAGAACTGGGAAATAACGGACAAACGGATACAAATATACAAAGCGGCGTATAAAGCGTTAGAACTTACGCTTTATACGCCGCTTATGTTGAACTTATGTTTAGGAACCTAAAATTGAATAATCTAGTTTCGATAAAATGTATTTTCAATAAAACATACATGAAATCTTAAACTTATTTTCTATAATCTTCTTAAAAACAAACAATATTTAATATTTGTTTTTGTTGTATAATAATATTCGGTGTTACATAAATGTATACTAAACAATACGATCCTAGTTGCAATGTAGCACGTTTGGATATTATCATAACGATGTCGGGTTGGTTAGGTTTTTTTGGCGTTGCAAGCGAGAGGAATGAATAGAAATTATTAAAATTCGTCCTGAATATGCAAAATCTAAATTATTATTTGCTCGCACTGTCCGGGAATGGAAGAAAAATCTTAGATTTCTAAGGAGCGATGGTGTGCATATCACATAAATAGAATTATGATTATTATTATTATTATTATTATCATTCTCATTATTAATATTGGTACTAATAAGAATAATATAATAATATATCGAATTATATTATACACTTGCGACGAATCGACTTTTCGGACGTGTGTGGCAATAATTCGTATTTGATATTATTATTATTATTTTTTTTTATAACGATACGTAGTTGAACCGAAATAACGGGAGACGACTGGTGAATACATAATAACAGCGCATTACAGTATTATTGCGACGGTAAGGGTGTACTGATGGCCATCGCCGATCGAATCGTGCGGTACACCGGTGGCTCGTGCTAGGGGGGGGGGGAATGAACAACTTCTAAAAATATCGATCAAAAGCAATCCAATTTTCGAATTTTACGAGCCGAGTAATTTCTGAACCCATTTTTGTTCGATATTTATAAGTTTATAATATATATATACACAAGTATTATACATCAGAGCGCATGTCACAAATCACACCCGTTCGTTTTCAACAAGAATTTAATTTCAAACATCACATATTATTATTTGTTTAGTATAATAACTATTATGTAAGTATAATACAGTAATTTGTTTTTAAAATAAACATTTATATACTACTATAGTAGTAAAATACAAACACATCGATTCACCAAATTAGCTAACCCATATTTTTCTTTTAGTGCCGACTGCCTAAATAATTCATTTATTCGAATTTAAATAGTTGGATTTTTTAAATATACCATAGCGTAGATCATATTTTTAAATACTTAAATTATTATACTCATTAAGAAGTGTCCTGTGATAATACAAGTTTATCTTTTTTTCAAATAAGAACTTATCTTTATTTAAACGATTATTTATTTGAATTACTTAACATTGAGCACTAAAGATAATACTACTATGATAATAGAATTAAGAGATATGGGGAGAAGGGGATATAATGATTTGGAAATTATAGTAATTAAAATTAATCTATAAACATTTTCTGAATTTAAGTACTATATAAATTAAATATTAGGTATACATATTATATTTTATATTTTATATATATTTTTTTTAATAAATGTTTACACTTATAGGTAATCGGAAAACTGAAAAGAGTTCCACAGCCTTTAAGAGGAACTTTTATTTATTATTTTATCCCGCAAATCCAAAAACTAAATACTTATTATTTTTTAATTTGGAAAAAAAACTTTTTATTCAGAATTTGATATGACGTGTAGGTTAGGTTAGGTTTATTTATAGATCAATGATTTTTTTTATAGAAGTATCTTGTTATTTACTATAAAATAAAATATGCATGTGGTCGTAAAAAAATGTACAACTTCATAACAACCATTTTATTAAAATTAATTTTTTTTTTTTGTATAAAAAAGAATACCTAAGCGGTTAGTATTATTATAAATATGCCAATTTGTATAAGAATATTGTTTTTTCAATTTTTCCAATTACACAAAAATTGACTTAGAAAATTAGTATGTCCTTGTAAATTACTCACTCAGTTTAACGATATAATATTATAATATCATATAAACGAAATTACGTCGCGTTCGTATAAACGATAGAATATAATATAACGAGACACGAAATCGAGTTACAATATAGTACAATATAATATTATTTTGTACGCCACGATAAAAATGACTTAAAGCAGACCAACCGTGTCATTCGTATAAAATATCATAATTTTATTTTTATTCGGAGGAGAAATCGCTTCCGCCTTACTTCCTCTAGCACAAAATAAAATGTTTTGTGCCTTCGGAAAAAAAAAATGTATCCCTTCGGTCGTACGAGTGTGAGGTCGATGACGATAACGATAACGTGGCGGCTGAAAGTGCTCCAAAAAGGAGATGTTTATTTTTTGGACCTTTGGCCTTTTTTCGTTGACGCGTGCGCGTCCTGTACGCCTTGGAGAGAATGGTCGCGTCGACTAATTAGTAGCTCTTTGCCACCCTTACCGTCACCACTACAACCACCACTATATAATATATACGTTGTGATTTACGGACACACCTCCGTCGCCAAAGTTTCGTATATTATTATTATTATCATCACTGTCTTCTCTATTATTACATTAGTCGTGCATCGTTTGACGAATCCGACGTGTGCTACCTCTACCATTATCATGATTTCCGAATACTCGACCAAACGTGTAACAATAATTTAAAATTATAATAATTTTTTACACGTCACAACGCTGTATATCATAAAATAATACAAAGAGTTTCATATAGCCTTTTCTTCTAGTATTAAGGCAGTTGTTCGAAATCTGATTTTTGTAATTTTTAAATAATATACTATTTAAAATATTTGAGATTTTGTTTATTACTCAAGAAGTGTCTTGTGGATATACAAACTTATGTTCTTCAAAGTGGAACCCCTTTCTCCTTTTTTACTGCATATTATTTAACGAATCATTGTTTTAAACATTTTGAAGTAACTAATTTAAAATTTGTACGAATATGTTACCCAGTTATTAAAACGTTTATAATAATAGTTCGAAATGGTTTTAAAAAAATATAAAATAGATGTAATATAGGATCTAGTATTTATTATACTAGTACGATTTTTACAAACTACAATCTAAAGTATGTTGATGGATTAATATTAATTACTAAAACCTGCACCAATAAATAGCATGAAAAATTCAAGGATTTGAAAATAATAATATCTTTGCGAGTATATTTGAAGGTTCTAAAAACCATGAATTTAAATACTTTTATTATTTAAAGAAAAAAAAAGTGGTAAAAATGCTTGGTGAATCACCCTGTATATGTATAATATACATATTACAATATATGACGTAATAGACGAATCGCGACGACAATGGGCCAAACTTTGTTTTCTGCGTATATGGTATAATATTATGTACGCGTAGTTTTATATGCAACTAAACTTTCCCGGGGATGTTAAGTTTTTTGACGTACAATCGCCGAAATTATCTAAATGTTCTTCTCGAATATTTCACGAATAACTCACTATTTTCACGACGCGTTTTAATCTTCTCGACGACTATGCGGTGCGAGCGTATACTCGTCAGTTGGGCGCGAGTGTGTGATGTGTGCACAAACGTGTATGTTCTCGTTATAGTTTCTGCTTTTATCAAGATGTGTCGTATACAATACATGTATAATAAATATGTACACGTATGCAATGACGACGAGTACGTATATACGACCTTGAAAAGTAATAAAATAAAAGAATCCGCCAACAGTTGTAAGTACGTTACATCACTGAGTCTTAGCTGTAAAGTTGGGTACAAAACACCAGCCGCAAATCGAGAACGAAAAAAAAACAGCTACGGGTGGGGTGATACGCTATAAATATTAAAAAAAAAAAATAAATATCGTAAGAAAGATAGACGTATCGATATAAATATTTTGCCTCACTATTCCCCGTCAAAGCCGGGGCCTCGTAAATTATTCAAGATTATTATATCACGCTCAAACGATTTCATAAACGCGTACCCATGTCGTCATCCTACTTTTATTTTATTTTCAGCGGACTTACAAATATATAAGGTTGTACTTATAATAATTTAGTTGCATAAAATGTGACTTGATCGATGAAACCACAAATAACAAGGCATATAAAATAAAAAACACGTCTACTATCTATCTATCTTAGATAATAAAAATAATATTTGTGAGTGTGCGTATAAGTGATCCATTGCCAAGTTTATCACGCTTATAGTTCTGAAATTTGGTACATAGGTGACAAAAAATATCCTTTGATATGCATCTCAAAACCAAATTTAAAAATTTTATATTTAAAGAGTGATTTGTTGACTCATGAAAAACGAATATATTTTTATTTCTAAAGGATTACCACTGGTTACGAAAAATAAAATAGTTTTTATAATTGTATATAATTTTAGACTTGTATTTTATATTTGGTCAAAACTAAGGTGAAGGGGGGGTTTGACTGTATTAAAAATATGTGTAGTTTGCATTTAATCGAGAAGTTTAAGACAGGATAAAATGATAAATTCACTGGCATTATTTAATTTATCTAGAGCAACACTGAGCAAGGTTAGTTATAATAATTAATAAATATATAAGTTATATAAAATCAAAGGCATAAAACGGACGACTCTTATGAAAATCCGCAGCTATCGAGTTTGAATTGATTTTCATAAAATGTTTGTCAAATTCAGAAAAATCCATTAGTGTAATAGGCTACTTTGTATTACTTATTTTTTACTTTTTAACACACACCTACATTTTGAATATAATTGACTCGCAAAAAATTATAATTTTTTTGTTTATTTATTTTTTCCATAAGTTGCCAAAAATTAAATAGTTATAGTTATTCGATATAATTATCCAAGCGCATTTAATTTGTTTAGGGCAACACCGTGCAGGATCAGCATGTATATTTACATGTTATACAGTCGACTCTTGGTAACTCGAAATTTTCGATATCTCGAATTGTCCAATGAATTAATCATTGTAAATTAAAGTATTTAAACGTTGTCCAAAATGTACTAGGTCTCGTGTTAAAACATAGATATCATTATCAAAGTTAGAATAAAATGAACTATTGACCTTGGTTTTTTTTCTAAAAAAGTAGTATTTCCACGTTATATTAAAATGTATTATGTCCCATGTTAATGTACTACCAACAAGGATTCATTAAGATAAAACGTATTATTTCCTAATTTTATATTTAGAAATGTTTGATATTTTATTAATAATAATTAATTGTTCTAATCTAAATATAAATGTATGATAGCAAATCATACCAAAGCATAATTATTACTACCTAGTTATCTCTATATATAAGTTAGGTTAGGTTATATTTATATAAATAAATGTCTGTATATTTGTTAGCTAGCGGTCCAAAAACTAATGGGCCCTCTTTAATAAAAGTTATATCAATATAGATCTCGTTAATACTTTTAAGGTATTTAAAGCTTATTTTTTCAACTCCTAAAGGTAGCTGAAAGGTAGCTCACACATGAATATAGTTATTGGGACGCAAAAAAAGAGTATTTATCTTTGTTTTTGTAGGGTTGCCATTGGTTAGGTTATAGATAATAAATTTATGACTATATCGGTTTCTCTAAAACTAATAAACTTCGTATATAGTTATATGTATATATATATATATATATATATATACATAATATTATATATATAATATATATTTTATACTATGCAGTAAGCAACGAAAAATTAGAAATATATCCGTATTAAGAAAAAAAAAACAAAAAAAAAAATGATAAATGAAATTCTGGATTTGAGTTTTTATATGTCTAAGTATATGATAAAACCTGTTCTAATGATGGCCACCTATATGATATTATATCCATCAATTTTCCATAACGTACTATGGTGACAAATTTATTCAAATTGTGTTATTGGCTGGATATAGTACATTTTGATTTTTGACCTAACTTCATCTTTAAATTTGTAGATTTTTTAACTTCATAAAAGTTATAAAGTTCCATAGGTAATCTTAAAATATTTTACTGAATTTGTTGATCATTCCAATCTATAACATTTCAGACCTTCAAGTACAAAATTGCATATACTGAAAAAAATTAAAAATTACAATAGTATGTTTTGCATTGTCATCTCTCATTTATTGACGTATACACGAACATCTATTCGAAATTATACCTAATAAAAGCAGAAAGCCCCATTTTATTCTTCTTCTTTTGTACTCAATCCTGATATTAGTTTGTAGCAATTATCCATTTTTCTCTGTTGCTTGCCTTCCTCTTAGTATTTTTGTAAGAATTACACTCTTGGTCCTTTATTATTTGTTGCATATACTCCAATTGCGGTCTTTCCATAGCATTTTTACCTTCTACGCAGCCTTCTATAATTAATCCCAATAACCCACCATGTCTCAATGCATGTCCAATCCATTCATTTCTCCTTTTCTAGATACTATTCCATAGAGTTCTTCTTTGAGACATTTTTTCTAGTACTTCTTCGTTTGTTACCATATCCGTCCAACTTATTTTATGCATTCTTCTGTAACACCACATCTCAAAAGCTTCTATTCTTCTCCGTCCCTCTTTGACAATTGTTCACGTTTTACTGCCATTTAGCATTATACTCTATACGTATGGTTTCAAAAGATTTATCCCGGTGCGTATGCTTATATTTCTTGAAGTAAAAAGTCCTATTTATTTTTTTTTTTGTTAAATAATATCTTAATTTGGTATATTTTCGTTATTATTTCTCTTTTACTTCTATATAACGGCAGATTCCTTTTGGTATAATTTAAAGAGTAGTCTCTTTTTAGTGTAATCTATACCCGCTCTTTTTAGCATCTTGAACATTATTACTCAGTTGACATTGTCGAACGCTTTTTCTATGTCAACAAAAGCTATGTAGGTTTTTCTTTTCTAATTATTTTTCAATAATTGTTTTTAATGCCAGTATTGCTTCTATTGTACCCGTGTTCTTTCTAAACCCAAACTGGTCTTCTGGCAATATGGCTTCAATCTTATTTTCCATTCTTCTTGACATAATTATTGTCAGTATTTTTGACACAATATGTGTCAGCAACAGAATTCTACGGTACTGATTATATTTGTTTGCAGTTGTTTTTTTTTTTTTTTTTTGAAATAAAAATAAAAATTAGTAAAGTCTAGAGGAAGTTCTCCTAAGTTTTATATTTCTTTTTTAAGTTTAAAAAGCTCATTTTGCATTTTTTCTTCAAATTCTTTCCAAAGATCTGTTTAGATATTGTTAATTCCTGCAGCTTTCTTCCTTTTTAGATCTCTAAGTGCTTTATCAAATTCTTCTCTCATTACACGATAATTAAATCTGTTTTTCAGTACTTCTTCATTATGTTCTATTTCTTGTCCAATGAGTTCTGGCTCCTCATTTACCTGCTCTAGATACTCCTTTTATATGATCCCTCTATGTTTGTCTTCATAAATAATTACTCCGTTGTTAACTTCTATTGAATCCCTATTTGGTTTATAATCGTTAAAGAACTTTTTAACTGATTTATACTTCTCATCTGTACCTCAATATCTTTGCATTTTTCTTTTAAGTGTTTTTTCTTTACTTCTTTTGACTTTCGTATTACAAGATTTCTTAGTTCCTTGTACTTCCACTTATGTTCAATCGTAGTCCCATTCTTAATCTTCCTTCTTTCTTCTATCATACTTACTATCTCTGATATTATCCATTCTTTTCTAGGTACTGTAGCTTTATTTTCTTTCAGAGCCTTTGATGCTGCTTCTGTCACTGTACTCTTTATAATAGCCCACTTATTATTTATGCCTGTTCTCTCATTTATATTTATATTGTCTATAAATTCTTTAATCCTTTCATTTTCATTTTCTTCCTTTAATTTGTTTATATGTCATTGATCATTATTTTCCTTAATACTATTTTCTTGAACTTTGGATTACTTTTCATCATTAATAGATTATGGTCACTATCTATGTTTGCTTCTAGATAGCTTCTGCAGCCTTTTACTTAGAGCCTTTTACTTAGATTTTAAATCTCTTCTTAACCATAATGTGGTCTATTTGATATCTGCCTCTGTTTCTCGGCATTTTCCATGTATACCTTCTTTTAGAATGGTGACTGAAATAGGTATTCATTATTACTAACTTATGTTTTGAGCAGAAATTTATTAGTTTATCTCCTCTTTCGTTTCGGTTTTCTAGACCATAATTTTTTGTTATGTGCCCTAAGTTTTCTTATCCCACTACAATATTCCAATCACAAATAAAGATAAGATTTTCATCTACTTTAACTTTTTTATTGGTTTTTTCTATTCCTTCCTTAACTTATTCAATTTCCCTTTCAGTGCTGTTAGAAGTAGACATGTAGATTTGGACTAAGATTGTATCCTTAAGTTTCGTTTCGATTTGGCTAATATTATTCTTTCATTACACGGCACAAATTCTTTAACTTTTTTCCCAATAGTTTTACTCATTATTATGCCTACCCCTCCAATACCTAGTTTATTCTCCGCAGTATGTGTATGTATCAATCTATATTCTCCACTCTATAAATTACTAGCTCCTGGTCATTTCATTTCTGACAGGCCGAGGATATCAATTTTCATTCTTGCCATTTCTATTTTCAAGTTTTCAAGTTTCTCACATTGCAACATAGTTCTAACTTCCAGATAGCTATTCTTCTCCAATTCTTACACTTCTTTCTTCTCTAATAGTCCTTTCCCGGAGATTCTAATAGATATTGTGACTATTAATGACTATATATAAATATAGTAGTATAATGATTATTTTACTTCCCAAATATTTTGCTAGAGAAGATGTCATATTATTGCTATTTCTTGATATGGTTTATACGGTAATCTCCCATTGCCTTCCGTATCGTAGTGCAGCCACCAATTATACAGTTTCCATGTCTGCTGGCTGCTGTTTAGTATATAACTGTTTTTACCATTGTAGGTTACTTGTACCTACGCCCAATATTGTAGTAGTTACTGCTCTACTACAAGTCTTTTTTAGTCGCTTTTTACGTCAGTCAGGAACAATAGACAGTCTATTCTAACCCCAACCAACAAGGATGCCATTTTGTTATGTTCCACAAACTCAAATCCGTTTATTCGATAAATGCCTAGTAAAAGTATTAAAACGTGTGAGTGTACGTACTTTGTATATTATTATTCAATATTGAATTTGAATTATTGAGTTATTGAAAGCAGGCGTATATGTTTGTTAATAATATAAACAACGAACAAAAATATTTAACAAACACGTATACCAGTTTATACACATAATAGTTTACAGTATTTACTTAACCTTCTTCTACGTCTGTACACAAATATATGAACAAAACTTACGTTTAATAACAAAATGTCATCCACCGAATTCAATGCATTTTAGTCACGTTTTTCAATTATCCATTCAGCTGTTTTTAATATATATATATATATATATATACTTATTATTATAATATATATTGGAACGCGCTCAAAATACTTAAACAATAGTTGGTTAAATATGAACCATTTTGATTGTTTTTACAATATATATATATACTTGTTTATGTCGTGTTTACTATTCATCATAAATATTTAATGCTCGATATCCAAATAAAAATGTACGTATTTTGTGTCAATTAAAATCTGTATTGTTCATAATATTATAATTTGATCAAAGTTATAGGAAATATTATTAATCCTATTACGTTATCTAATATGTTTTATACAGCGGAGGAAAAATAAATAGTTTTCGTCAATTCAAGTTTAAGAGGACGTTATGCACGTTTTATATTCAATGGTTTTAGTATAGGAAATTTGAATGCAATTTTAAGGAAAATTTTAAATATATTTAAAAACATATACATAGTCCTAAATCATTACCGTTTTTTTAGTTTTTTTACAAAATATTATTATTAAAAAACAGTTTAACGTGGGAAAAATGAAGAGGCTTTAAGATAAGAAACAAAATGTTCCCCATAAAATATAGAAAACTTATTCTGTACAATGTAATTTTTATTTTTTCGGTACTATATTTTAAAAAAAAAAACAAAATTAAGTCTAAAAAACATAAAAATAAAGGGTTTTACAACAATAATAACTTTCATGGTATTAGTAATGTTAAAAAAAAAATAGTCCATGGCCATAGTTCTCCTTTTATGATTAAAATTTAGATTTTGATGACTTGGACTATTTAGATAAACAGGCAGCGTGAAACGTTATACAATTTGTAGACTTGTGAACGTCCTTGTAACGACCATTGTGTGTATTAATATGATTGCTTAAACGTATAGGTTTCTACCGAATACCGAAAAGTTTGTTTTCCAGACATCTACTATTAAAATGGTCTAATATTTTTATAATATAATACGGGTGTCGTAAATAAATAGCTAGTGTAGAAACTTATGTGTGTCATGCACATTTACCGATATTATGACGTTTTGGCCGAAACTATTTAAACGAAATTCACGTACATCACGACACTTATTAAAAAAATGTTTATTTATTACTATACCCTTTAACTTTGTATTATAATTATAACTGAATAATAATATCATTGAATGGATTTTCACAGTGCCATCAGCTTCGATTTCTGGTGGTCCGGACATTCACGTGAACGAAGGGAGCACTATTAATCTGACGTGCATCGTGAAGTTCAGCCCGGAGCCGCCATCTTACATATTTTGGTACCATTACGACGAGGTATGTAAATTATGAGATTACTAATAGTCTTAAATGCAGAAATCGGTTCAAATATTATATTATATGACTTTATAAACGCCGAAGTATTTATGACATTTAAGATTCTGAGTCGAGCGAAGAATGTATTGATTATACGATGTGTTTTTTTTATTTTATTTGTGTCTAAAGACACTTTTTTAATAGAAAAATGCTCAGATTATCATCTTCGAAGGAGGGTTTTGGTATCGAATTAATTGGTTCTTTTGGGAGATCAATATTAAAAATTCTTGGTACTCCTTTTAAAAAATATCGGAAAAAACAAAATAAAACAAAAAAAAAATGCAAGCATTTTGAATGTTAATTTTATTTTAAACAATCGTTTTATAACCAAGAAGTTGGTTCGATTGAGTTGAGTCTTCGCTCAGAATCATTTTTCATCGAATACAATGATTTCATTGAATGCAACACGTCAATTATAGTGACCTACCCAATGATGAGGTATACTCGTCACCTATACTGTACGCAGAACGATTACCTATATACTTGACGGCTTATGTTTTGTTTTAAAATAATTTAAAATTCATCAATGTTATATGAATTTAATAATAATATATCGTTCATCTTTCAGGTATAATAATTCAAAAAACGATTTTTGATTTTTTAAGCTACTAATCAAACAGAAATTATGAGCACTTTTAAAGACATTAAAAAGAAAAACAAATTTTCATTTAGAATGTAATGTATTATATTATATGATAATATTATAGTAAACAATTTTTATTTAAGAACGCGACACTGCAACATGGTATTATAAAGTAAACAACAATAATAATTATATATTAAACACAACACGGAACTTCGACGTCACTACGTGACCGATTCCCAGCGAGTAAATTTCATAATATTACACGTTACACGCGAGTATAGGTAATATAATATATAATATATTATATTTATTATATAATATGCAAACACCGAAGCTAACTTTGACTAATCGACAAACTGAATTGCCTACATACAGAATTTTCACTTCATCACTGCACACACCTCCTGCAATGTACTGCTTCTAATTTCGTTAAGTCTAACCAAAAGCAAATATACTTGGACCATCTCGGTCCCACGCCCACCAACCCCTCCTTTGCAATACAAACACTATATTATCATATGGTATGATATATGTAAACAAAACAACAATAATAGTTGGTTTACTTACATAAAGGTATAAATAAGCGTTCTTGAGTTTTCTAATTCATTCACGTTTATCATTTATTCATTACCATCACAATCGCGCAAGTATAACAATTGTGACAGGCATACCTATAATATTATGTCTACTGATATTTATTAATAATTATACGTATATGGGTCTTACGACTTTTTTTTATCTTAAAATCATTCGTTTCGCATAGATATACAAATATGTGAGTATATAGTAACCATGATCATTTAACGTGTAGAAAATCGTGTGGGGAAGACTGCGGTTAAATAAAAATATATGATAACGTTAAGGGCTTCAGCGAGGGTGAAAAAATGCGATTGCTGGTAATAATTGTTATACGTAAGTACTACGAGACTATAGCCTACGGTACACAAGAACCATTTTGAAAGTCTGCTCGTCGTGTATGTGTGTGGGATGGTTCCTCGAGTTTAAGCTCGGGATTATTGTTGGAATAGGGACAAAAAAAAAGTTTTAGGATTTTAATTATTCTCCTCGGTGTTATCGTATCCTATAAATTATTATATACATGTACGCATGGTACAACAATATCATATTAGGATTATGCAGTAATTTACGTAATTAATGAACAGGCGAAAAATATACCCACCTATATAATAGCCGTATATATATATATATATTATATATATGGATTGGCGTTGCTCGCAATGCTGTTGTAAATGTGTGTATACCTTTATGTATACATAATATGTATAAGCACGCTTACCTGAACGGTAATAAATAATAGCAGAGTGTTCCTTTTTAATTGCAGAGTATAAAATTTCTTTAAGAGCTTAATGATAATAAAATACACTGCGCGATGTCCGAACGCGTCCAACGTTTTAAAATAATTTTTGTGCTCGTGAAAGTCATGTGTGTAAAGAAGTTGAAATTGATAAAATATACTTATGAAAATCTAAAATACGTAAAATAGTTATGCAATAAAACAATTATAGCTGTTATTATCTATGTTGTATAGTTAAATAATAGTAAAATATGGTTATATTAAATATTAATTATAATTGTGTATTAAAAATAACTACCTATGTAAACTTGAAACAGGACAACAAGAACAAAATAGTCATCGCCGTGGCATAGAGTTACCGTCGTCGTACTGTCGTGATAAAAACATGGAATTATCAAAAAGTTTTGTTTTAGTGCAAAATAGGCTTTTTGCACATATTAAAAAAAAAATAAAATATCTACGTTGATTAATAAATTTATTACCTACACAATATATAGATCATAAAAAAAACGCAAATGTTTTTTTTAGAAAATATCAAATATGCATAAAAATTTAAGAAATTAAAAAATAATCTTTTTTTCTAAAACTAATAAAATATGCAAAAAATATAATTTATTATTATTTTTTTTTTAACTTTTCATTTTATAGAATGGATCTAGTTTGGTATACTTTAAACCAAGACAATCATAATATAAACAAATATGCAACGCCTACAACTTCCGAGCCCTAATGACTATTTATAAAACGGTACCTAAGTGATATTGAGTTAAATTATATTATTAACACATTAAAAAGCAGGCGGCTTACTCGTTATATTCAAATATATTATAATAAAGAGAATATCATTTATGAGATTTTCAACACTACTTTGAAGCAGCACTAAAATATTAAATATGTCTAAATTATTTTGCAACACACATTATAAAACAACCTGATGATCTCATTTCATTGTTCAGCATTTTAAGCTCGTGTTTACAAAATTAACTGAAAAAAAATTGAACGAACATTGTATGTTTACAACTTGTATAATATTCTACACGCGAATCGTTTTATTTTCCTCCAGTCGAAACCGATTAAAAAAACATTTCATATATGACTTTTGTTTTGTTATGTATATATATATGGCTTATCATGACAGTCGACGGCAACTGCAGTGGCATAATACTTTGAGGAGCGGTGGAATTGTAGAGTTTGGCCCCTCTCTCTTCGATCAATGAAATTCCTACACGATCTGTGAAATACTTTTCTCATATAGCAGTTATTCCTCTATAAAATATTAAAAAATGTTTTATATAAAATAAAATACTATTTTTTTTCGATTTTTCGATTTCCGATCGTTTAATAAAAATTATTACGTATGTTTTTTTTTTTTGAATGGGGGAGAGTAACTATTTATTTGTTATATAGTACTATAGACGTGGATCTATAAATTTGAAATAGGGGGCTAAATGGTTTTCAGAAACATACATTAACATTTTAGTACATATATAATAGATTATAAATAACATTATAGATAAGATTTTTAATATTATTACAATCTTATTTATATTTTTAATTTATGGAATTTAAGACGTATGAACTATATATTATATAAATAAATACATAATAGTTTCCAAAGAGGAGGCTATAGCCCATTAGTCCCTCTGGATATAGATGCCTGTTGTAGTGTGTTTTTATGCATTCTGTTACACAGCTACAGTGTGACCTCCGTCTACCTTATTAATTATTATCTTTACATTTATCTTTTGTTATAATCATGATGAAGTTCTCATTATAGTATACGAAAAACATGTTCCACCCATCCAACATTAACATTTCCACGAATCTAGTAGGAGGTGCACATGCCACTCAAAACGAAGACCCGTGAATGATGTTGTATATTATCATAATTATTTCACTTCAGATATTCGAATTCTGGCCAGGCACGCGTTCTCCGATATGACATTATAATGTAAATCGTTATAATATAATATTGGGTATTATATATGGACAAGGTCGGATGTGAAAGCTGACAGTTAATCCACGCATATAACACTGTGTGTACGTAAACTATTTTGACGGTTAGATCCTCCGGACACATTAAAACGACTGTGTATCTCAAGCGAAACTTAGCAATAACAAGAGTTTAATCTTCGGATGACCCAGTTAGTTTCGGTTTACGCGCAGTATATCAAAACGAGACAAGACGGGACACGCGGACCCATCCGAAAAACCGATGGATAAACGACATATAGGAAAGAGTGATGCTGCCGCGACCAAAAATTAGCGGTCGGCGGTTTTGTTATACGAAACGGCTAAAAACTGAAAAGAAAAAACAAACGCGAAATATGTTTTATAATAATAACTATCGTAAATAATATCAACGTAATACAATCCTAGGACGCATTTTGTTAAGAAATCACGCGGTTATTGTGCGAACAGAAATCGTTGATAAATTTTCAAATAAACCCAATATTTTCTTCTCATGATTACACCACTGCGTTTATATTATATTGGTATATTATGATTATAATATGAACAGGGCTGTAAGCCTGTGAATTTAATAATTTTAAGAATAATATCAATAAATGTCATTTTGAATTCAGAATAAGTGAGATAAAAATTTAATTTAAGGCATAATATTATCATTTTTAAATTCTATACACAATTTTTTTTTAAGCTTCACTTTCTTTTTTAAGGCCCAAGCATTCATCTTCATCACAAAATCCATGCTTATTCATCCTTAACCCTTCATTTCTTCTCTTAATTCTATCCCTTATTTAGCTATAAGAAAACTATTTGTGATTTTATACATCATATAACATTATATTGTTTCTCATTGCTTAATATCACTATTCTTTATTAAAACCATCATCTTCTCTTGTTTGTCTTCCTTACAAGTTATCTCTTTCTTGATATTCGATTTCTCCTAAATGCTTGTTCTCCTGTCATTATCGCCGTTATTATATATATATATATATATATAATTAAATCTTCTCGCTTTCTTATATACAACCATTTTTTATAAATTGTAAAATTTAAAATCGTATTATAATTTTTGCACTATGATGTTTTTATTAGGTAGTATATTTATAAGAAAGAAACAATAAGGAGAAAAGTAGGTAACTGCTCTGCTATACAGTAGGTGTCGAATGCACCTCGTCGTTAAATAAGTCACTGTAATGAATGTATTCAATTTTAATTCAATGACAATTTATTGTATACGAAAAACGGTTCTGAGCAAAGATGATCTAGCATATAATTTTTTTTAATTTTATTTATTAGAATAAACGCCAATTAGAGATACCAATTTGGGAAAATATATACTTAAATTTACCTAGTATAACAATTAGATAACAAATTAATAATAATATTAATAATTAAAAGTATATTTCATGATATGTTTTTTGATATTGATATTAAAGTAATTTATTTAACTAATTGTATTACAGTAAGTTGATTTAATTTTTTCTAAAATATTACTTTTATTAAGTGATTTATGTTTAATTATTAAAATAGTCTTTATATAATTTCGAAATATATATAGATAAAAATAAATATAAAATTTATTTTACATAAATTCTTCAAAAAAAAAATCTATTTATTTATTTTCATATTATACATTGGTTTAATTATGATTTTAAATTTTACTCAAACTATTTATTGCTTTTCAAAACTTCTTATTAGGCTATATTATATATATTAGTATAAATTGTTTAATTCAGTTTATTTTGTCAATAATTTCGCATATTTTAGAATTTTTAATACATATACTTTTTATATTCTTTATATTATCTATTATCATATTAGTTCATATATTTTTTAATATTTTTAATTAATTATATTCATAATCTTGAGTATTATAAAGTGCGAAATTAAATTACTATACTCTGTTGACCGTTGCAAAAGAGAATACCCAGTGAAGAGTTTCCGCGCATGTGCTGAATTTCAACTTTCGTTGTATCATCCTAGTTAGGTTAGTATATGAGATGAAAACTGGTCGTCGTACGTGATATTCTTCTGTTTAGAAAATAATAGGATATACGAGGTACCCTTTTTTCCACCATATTTATAAATATGTATCATAATGTTTAAAATATGCATGTGCGTACCGGGAAATTAAGATATGACAGACAAGTGTAATATTTGAAAATAACAATAATATAATATATTATCGTGTAATTTTTCACAATGGAAATAATAACAAACGTTTTAATTTGAAAATAAGAAATTCAAGAAATTAATTTGATTAAATAAATAAACTAAAAGCGTTTATGTGGATATTTCACTATGAGATAATTTTTAAAAAAAAATGTCTTTTAGAAAAGTGTTAACGATTTACAATTATGTAAAAAAAAATATTTTCAAAATCGTTAATAGTAATTTTGTAATAATAACATTGATATGCGTTAAATGGATCATTCGGTATATATATAGAATAAGAATTTATATAAATAATATGCGCATGTGTACTGTTGTATGTATTTATTTATATAATACTGTAAATATTATTTACATATTTTATATGATATATTATATTAATATTCAACGAATGGCGGCGCGACGTTCCCCCACTCAATTCTCCTAGAAATATTCTTTAAAAACAAGAAATATAAAGATACTAAATATAAACGTAGGAGCATATTACAATATAATATAATTTTTTATAATATCATAATAATACAAAAGTCCGACATGAATTATTATTATTATTGTATAAGCCATTGCTGCGGTTAGTTATATATAGTATACGAAATGGAAGTTTTGAACGAATACATTATACACTTACAAAATGACTTCAGTGGGAGGGGGAGAAGGAAGAAACATGGAAATATATATATATATATATATTATATCTAATGTTGCGCGCGCCACTACGCTATGGCACGCGGACAAGCCAATAAGCCGCTTATGGCGCGTATATTATTCAAGATTCACCAAAGTTATCGTCGATATTATTGTACACCGACCCGTAAACTTTTCTCCGGCAACTAGGCAACTAGGTACTTCCAAACAGAATTCATGGTTACGGTGCACATATTACGCATGTATGTATGTACGTATGGCTAATACAAAAGTTGTCTCATACATACATAACGATCCACGTGTATCGACTCACGTTTTATGCAAATTCGATATAAATTATAATATTGTTTACTGACTTTGCGTTTTGCACGGACTAAAAGAATAATCGAAACGAACGCAACCCAACAAAGCTTTTGTATAGTACAATATAATATATCATATAAAATATGTAAATATAATGGGATTTATGATATCATACGTATATAGTCGTTGAATTTTCCATATAATATTATATAGACACACATTTTTTGTTTGATTTCGAGTTTTTTTCGCGCAATACTTCTATAATAATAGATAATTTATGTCGAATTATACGATATAACTACGACAATAATCTTTGTACCTACCTTGAAAATCGTTTACAAAGTAACACGTCAATTGCTAAATATTACGTTTTTATAAGTATCATAACACCGTATGTAATTATTATGTAACATGTGTGTATTTGACTTTGCAGACAAACAGCTATTATATATTATTATTATTATTATTGTTATATACATCTTTTATACTCTGAAAACGTAATCACTTTATACGGCTACGAAATATTAATTATTTAATATCTTAACATAGAAGTTGCTTAGCGATAGAGCGGCTCAATAGCGATAAAGTATATTGCCATTTTCGTACTAAATATAGTTGTGAAAGTAATTTTGTGTTTACATATTTATCGAGTAGTGTATAATATTATAGTATTAGTATTTTATAGAACATAGTTATGTGCATCAAAATTAATATTCTCTTTTTTAATATGAATTTGAAAACATTTGTCGTCATTCAAAAAAGTAAATAATTTACAAAAACAAAATTAATATAAAAAAAAATAGAAAAAATATATTTATTTTTCAAAAATAAATTGTTTATTGACTTTAAGTTAGCCAAAAAAATATTTTGTTGAGTTGAGTTTTCAAAATGATGAGCGTTTTACGTTAAAAAACTGCCTTGTATGAATATATTATATATGTATGAAATGTTCTATACATGCGATCCTGTATTGTTATTATAAAAATCATATTCCTATTAATCGGCCATATAAAAACTAACGACAGATTTAAACGCGTGTAAGTTTATCATATTTTACCTGGTGGTTGAAACATTTAAATTATGTTTTTCTAATATTAGGTATTTATAATAATAACCATTTTCTTTAATTTATTACCTACTTTAAATATTTTATTAGAACAAGAAGTGTTCTCGGAAAAATTACTATAAAACCTCTGAAACCGATGTAGGTACTCCTCGTTTCTCTCAAAAATAAAAATTATGTATAATGATAGTGCTCAAGAAAATACTACATTTCTGTTTTATTTTTAAGCCACATTAATAATTATTTAAATAACTATTTATTATTCTATTTCAAGGTATCAAAACGAAAATAAGTGTATAATATAATATAATATATTATATTTTATGATTTTGCGACACTATAAAACGCCCTGTTAAACATGCCGTATGTTAAGAGAATCAACACTACGACTATGTAATATATTATTTTAGGACCTATACTAAACCAGACCATTAACTATAACTTATACAAGAGAAATCATACTTACACCTTTGTTGTATTATTTAGAGCACGATTGTATAGTGTCTTGGTTTATTCAAACGACATGACATCTATAAGTTCATTTGAAATATTATAATAATTATTTCTACGAAAGTCATATGGTAGTCATAGACCATAGGCATTCCAGTTATTAAACAGTTTTCATTGATATATTGTACATTAGTATAGTTGGTTTAATATAAGGTAATTTAATATAAAATCGTTTAAGGTTTTTGACAAGTGAGAACTGTATAAGATATTAGCTATTACTTCTTATAGTACCTACTGTCATTTTTATATGTTTTAATTATTGGGTAATTATTAATTTGAGAATATAATTTTAATAACTGTTTATTATGATTATTAGTTATTATTTAATTTGTATTCGGTTATCATATTATTGGGCAATTTTCAACTTAGGTGTAATATTATGGTTGTTGTAGTTGTATATGAAGACTTTGACTCATACTTTATATAGAATATGATTTAGGTATAAAGCACCTTTCGGTAATATACCTCTATCAAAAACACTCAAGTGACCAAAATACCATTAATTAAACGGTTACAGTTTGGTTCTCAAGAGTCTATAGGAATTCCTTCACTTTTATGACTTTTAACCCCCATTGACCACGAATTAACCATATACCGATTGCTAGATTGGACTCAAACAATACAGTTAAGTAGTGTGGCCACTCAAACAAAACGGATAATTATGACATGCACGGAAATCATTACTGTAATAGTATACCTAACTCAAAAACACTATTTAAACAAATATAGAATGTTATATTCTCATCGATCATCGTACAAGCCCGTAATGCGATTCAAAGAATTCCTCGTCCATGTCGGCTCGATTGTCTTAAATATATTTTACATTTGTACTACCCCAGTTCATCTGCTGGCAAAATTACATATAAATATTGTTCATTTGTCTGACTTGACAATATGCATAGTGATAGTTAATATCTTTTACTCGTATCTATTAGCACACACCACAATAATATATAATTATTTTGCTTGCGGGCAATCCAATTAATTTCACGGATATAATTTTCATAATACAAAAAAACAAAACACGCAGACCAACAGTATTAATGATAATGCTGAAAACCAATGGTTATAGTATTTTGTTGAATATATTTCATTTAAAGTAGTATTATAATCATACTTGTTTGCTAAATAACTATATAGCATCGCAAACACACTGTTTATTCACGCGGCGCGAATCATATTTTTTATGATATCTGTTTATAGTCACAGAGTATTTTTTTTTCCGAATTCCGAACGGCTGAGTCGCAAAATGTGAAATCAAACTTTAGTCACAATTATCACGTTTTATAGCCAACCAAGTATTACTGTTTTGTTATGATATCATATTTGGTGGTTATTTTTTTTTTATCGTAACAGTTTTTCGTAGGATCAACGCAAAATGGTACAAGTTTGAAAGTTCAACCGTGAAGTACTAGAGTAAAGAAACTACCAAACTCTTTAAAATATACTGTTAGAATATTATAATAATCCTGCAGCAATGCAAAGAATTTAATTCGAGTTTGCACGTTTTTTTAAAAAAAAATTCTGGTTTTGATCTTTTGTATGGAAGGTACACATTAATTATTTTAAATACCAAACTAGTCAAACAACATTTTATTTTAGGTTCTGAGTGGAGCGAAGAATATATTGATTTTCCAATGATTATGTGTGTTTCTTTTATTATTTTGTCTAAATAAGACAGTTTTTAAAAATGCTTTGTTCATGCAACTACAATGGAGGTTTCTGGTAGAAAATTGAATCTCATTTGTACTTTTTGTAGGAAAAAATTGAAAATTATCAGCGCTTTTTAAAAACATTTAGAAAAAAAATGAGATAGTAACCTAAGTAGGTAGTTTATTGACCTTTTTTGCTAAAAATTTAAACCGTCTTCGCTCAAAAATAGTTATTCATCGTATACAATTACTTATATTTGAATTCAAATTTAACACATCCATTATAGTACCTTTAACTGACAAGGTACACTTGAGTACCTACTAATTAGTAGAGAGGTTACCTTTTTGATGGATTTTTTTCTTATTTTTATATGTATAAAAATAACAACAATTATGTTATTATGTTGAGTTATAGTGTTTAAAATAATTTTTATAGTTAAATTTATCGTTTTTATTTTTATTTATATTTTTTCAAAAATTAATCTCCCATATTGTATTAAATCAGTGTGTTTCACTTATTTTTGGAGGTCTTAGGTGCATTAAAGTTTCAGCCCTGCAACAGATAATAACATATATTTTATATATATTTTTTACGTTCAAACCAACCAGAATAATATTTAAAATCAAATATACCTACTAATACCTGACTTTTAATCCAATATTTGACTAATCAAATTTCAGGTGATCAGCTATGATTCAGTTCGCGGGGGTGTGAGTGTGGTCACAGAAAAAGGGGACATGACGGTCAGTTACTTGCTCATACAGGATGCGGTGCAAGCGGATTCTGGCAAGTACACGTGCAACCCGTCAAACGCAGACTTGTCCAGCGTGGTTGTACATGTCCTGAACGGTAAGTGTATGGAAACAATTAGTATACATAGTTATATATTTATAATATGTCCAATTTTAATATGAGCAAAATAAAAAAAATTGTTATTATTTTACTAATATTACTACACACAGTTGTGATGGAAAAATTCGTACAGATGACAAAATAACCATTTTCCACCTCGGATCGCTTTAAAAAAATATATTTTAATCGTTGATTTTAATAAGTAAAATTTAAAGTTTACTGCAATAACCGATTTGCATATTATATTGTACCTAGACAACTATAGAATATTATATAATATTATTATGTCATACCTCGAAACTTTAAATTTGTACCGAATACTTCTATAATTATGTCAATTGTTTCAATAAATAATTCAATTATTTTTAATCAAATGGACGTGACCTTTTTATGTTAAATGTAAAATTTTAATAAATTCGCTATTTTTTCTTCACCTTTGTTTTCACTTATAATTTCGTGTCATCATAACAAAGACGTATTTATTAACACAATTGATTTCGAATAGATAACGATAAATTATCTGTACTCTTTACTTTTTTTACATCTTATTTATGTAATTATTACGTCACATAATAGACGATAGTGAAATAGTGTTGTTACACTGATTGATTTAGGTTTTAGTTTAACGTTAATTGTAGTTTGCTCATATCTATTAATTATTGGTACTATTTTTTGTTTCCCTCTATTTACATTTTTTTAAACATGTCACAGATACCATGTCTATTAAATAAATATGTTATGGTATAATCACTATAATATTAAATTATTGAGTTTCGATCACATACCAAATATCCTTTTCATCGAGTCTAGACTTTTTCACTTTGTTATTGTCTCTAAATATTATTATGTAGAATATTGTTATATTTACTTTAACCGTGGAGTTCAGATATTATAGGTATTTGCTTTTTTTCTAATATTATTCTAATAAATAATAACATGAAACCGTTTTTAGCTATAAATTATTATTATTCATACAAATACACGAAATTGAATTTTGATTTTTTAGTTATTTTTTGATCCAAGGTTTTTTGAATAGGTACCTTGATATTTTCCTTCAAAAAATGTGTAATATTTTTTATTTTAAAGGCTTATTTATTTTTATATTACAATATTCGTATTGGTTTCAATAGAACATGATGTATTGCTTAAAATAGTTTATTTTATATCGATATGATCCAGATCAAAATATCATAAGTATCAACCTACATTTTATTAAATATACGCACTGTATTTTTTTATCATTTTATTTTTTAATCTTAACAACAATAAATTTTAACACATTTTTCTAATACTTTTTAATGCATTTTTTTGGATTTTTTTTCTGTTTTCTTATTTAAATTTCTCTGCAGTTATAGACCAGATCCTATAAGATATAGAGGAAAAATATCTGAACTCTACAAAATAATATGTAGCATATAAAACCGTCTTATAAACTAAATAACGTTATTATATTATTACTAATTATTATTAATTGTACTAATCTAATAATGGCTGCATACATTTTCTTTTCATTTTCTCTTACAGGCGAAAGTCCTGCGGCCATGCAGACTGGTTCAGCTGGCTTATCCAACAGCTCTATTACGATACTGTGCGTGATGATCCTAAGCTGGACATTCACCAGGACCGACGATCAGCTGAGATAATAGATGCGCGCCCGCTGCATGTATCCGCTCCTCTTCAGCTACCATTACTTTAATAATATATTTTATATTATTATATATAATTTACGTTTAATTACACGTCATAATGAAAAGAAACTTAAAAAAAAAAAAAATACAAAAACGGAAACAACGTGAAAGCGATAAAAAAAGCCGGAAATGATTTGTATTTCTCTTCTCGAGTAACCACGGTATACTACACAATATTGAATCATGTGTCATAACACATCGGATTCATTCTGTAATAATATTATAATAATATTAAATATTACTTCTACGGTCGACCTTTGTGCCGAAAGAGACGTGCTCGTGTTATTTCCTTTTTTTTTTTTTTTTTGAAACAAATATGTAAGTATTTTTACATTAATTATTATAATATACGTTGTACAGGATTTTTCTATACCCACTATGTCGTCGTCAACCGCACGTTCAGTATGTGGATATTATTATTATATTATATAATAGATGTCATTTCAACGCGCGGCGAGCTACAGGTTTGTTTCCCGCGAAAACGATATCATTGTCAAACAGCGGAAATTCGTGTTTTTGTTTATTTTTTATGAATTGTTATTCTGTACATAGTATATATAATTATTCCCAAAGTCTCGTAGGATAATATGCACGCCCCATTTTTGTCGCGTACTCGTTTTGTTATCGTGTTCCCGTAAATAGTTTAATAGTAATTATAATATGTCGGGTCGTATGTTGTGAAAAAAAAAAGTTTTATTTTATTTTTCGTATACAACATACGCGTTGTATTGCCGGCTAATCACACCTGGGCGGAAACACGATCTCATTTTCCCCCTCTCCCACACACACCATAAAAACGAAGGAATATCGAAAAGACATAATCGCACCCTCTTCGGTGTATCTATGTATATGCTGCATAGCGTGTATTGTATATTGCTGTTATAAATAATTGTACTCAATCGTAACCACTACAAATAACGGGTGCATTTCGAAGGGTTGGAGGGGGGAGGGAAGTCAGACTTCCGTGTTCGTGTTCAAAATGCTATACGATATTATGGGTACCTATACCGAGAGTATAGATTATAGATTTTTCTACACCTCGGTCGCGTATTCCCGAAGGCTATAACCAATTCGTGTCACAGACGTTCGGAATCCGTAAAAAACTGATTAAGAAACTGTCAAATTCTCACATTTTCTATACAACTATTTTGAGCAATTCATTTGGACGATATATTAAAATAACGATTATTAAGGTATATTTTTTATTGTACTTTACTTGCGTAAATAGAATATTAGAGCATTTAACCTTTTTTCATAAATGAATCTCACGGCTTATTTTTGTACATGTTTTAATCTTAACATCAATCACTTGAAGTATCATATTAAAATCTTTATTTCTATTTCTGGTTTTTTTTTAGATACTGAAGTTGGTTTTTTGTTTTGCGTTGAATATTGACAGGATACATATATATTTTCAGGAATACTTTATAACAATATAATATTAATATAACAATCAAAAATATTATTATGTTGCCTATAATTAATTTCCTGCAATATTATAGGGAGCGTAAAAACTTGCCAAGTATAGGACCTCACAGGCTCTAGGTGACTGTGCCTCAAATCAGTGGAACTTCTAGATCACGCACCCTGGTCGTTGTATATTTTATAATATGCGTATAATACAGGGTTATTTAAAATAAATTTATCAGTTGCTTAACACTTGGCCTTCTATGTCACCTGATAATATCACTTAATGTTATCACTTATTTGGAGTACCTATATATTAAAAATACTGTGTACCATCATTATCATCAACCACACAGGAGCAAAGAAATCGTCGGGGTCAATTCCAATGGATATTCTGGAGCAAGTATGATATTAATTTGACCATCGATAGGACATTGTTCGTGTAAGCAACGGTAGTCGTACAGAACATTTATAACAATATTTAGGTACCATAAATTAAATTTAGAATATTATTCCTTTACCGATTAAAAATTGTATTAGTTATCACTCTAATCATTAAAAACTCGAATCGTATAACAATATTTGAAACTGAATGAATCGTTTTGACTAAGTTCGTATACAGACAAGGACACTTGACCGGCGATATTTCAAATGTTAAAAGCACATCATATACAGTATTAGGCGGAAGAAACCTCGAACGAGAGAGAGAGAGAGAGAGAGTGAAAGAGATATAATGTTATGTATAATACTCGTCTACACGAATATTATATTGATCACTATATCAGCACCATAGATCAACGCTGCGACGATATAGATTTTACGTGCCGTCGCATTTTCCTGTATCTTTTCATCTTGATTTTTTTTTCACTGCGTTTTCCGCGATGCACGCGCTTACGGCAAACAACACCGGACAATGGTGATTTTATTATAATTATGATTATTGACGCTTATTTGCGCGCGTACAGATTACATTACGCTTGGGGCATTTTATACAATGTATAATGATGTATTCGTAAACGCTGGGTAGAAGAGAGGTGGTTAGGAGGAGACAGTAAAAAATTAACCATTCGTGATGGTTCGAAACCGATAAATTAACGATATTGTGTTATACATATAATATAATATTATAATACTATGTGCGCTGTTGCGGATGGACTTCGAAACGTGTGTAACGTACCTATATATTATTATTAAATTTTTTATTTTTTTTAAGGCTTCAACAACTTAGGTTATTAGCCTGAAAAATTATTAAATTTTATGTATACACTTTTCGAGATGTATACGAAATAATAACAATTATAATAATATTAACATAATACGTTTTCGATTTGTTGTCGACAGTGATATTATAAAAAAAAAACAACATTGATTACGTGATACAATATAACTAAAAAAAAAAAAACTATACAGTTTTACTATCCGTTTTTTAAACGTACAACCCAAACTTTGATAAAAAAAAATCATTTTAAAACAGACACGTTTAGTCGACATCATTATGATATAGGTATATAATTTGATATAATGTATTATATATATATCGTGAACAGCTGGTATTTAGGACTTTTTTTTGTTACTCAAATCGCATTTACGTGTTTATTAAACATTATGCATAGTTAGATCGATTCGCTTTTATCTCTAATCATTATTGTTTTAAAATGTCTAAAAACTTGTTTCGTAGCACGTTTTTTACACAATGTAAAATACTATAATATTATGGTGTCTGAAGGCACACCTACCTCATACATATATCTATCTTAATTTAAAACCGTAGAGCTCTGCTGTTATTATTTTAAATATTTATAAATTCGACTTTGTAATTTCATTTTTTTTCTATTGGTTTTTACCATTCTTGGCTATAAAAGCGTCCTTTTTTTGCTACTTAATTAATATATTCAAGTTTATATTAATACAAATAAATAATTAAAAATTTTTTATTCTATCTTAAAAATATTTCAAAGGAAATATTTCCAAGTAGCCTTTTATTATTAAATGTATTTTAATTTAGTACTTTTGTATGCCAAAATCACTGTTTTAATTCTAACTTTAACGTCAACAATTAAACATTAAAACAAACTATTTCAATACTAATAACTTAGTGAGTTTTAAAAAAAATACTCCCCCTGAAAATATAATTTATATGATGTATCACATTTATTTTTGTTTTACATTATGAGATTCTGTATATACTAGCAGTAAACTCTACGTTGATAATAACGCTTCAGAAAATTTAATGCACAAAATTACACTAAAAAAAAAATCTACACACCAGAAAATTGAATAAGTTAAATCAACCATAACGCTGCGTAGATAAATAATTTTATAATCGATTAAAACCACATTAGACGTTATGACATTTATAAAAATGTCCATTTACACTATATATATTATACCACTATAATAGTAATACATAATATAAAGTATATATACAAAGTAATTTTTTTTTAACAATTAATATAAAACTCCATCCTCCGTTATGGTACCTATGTAATAAATTTAGAAACGAATAAATACTGCAGACAAATTGTAAATACAATAATATTATTGTAGTTATTGTAGTTTTCGTACTCATATAACTTCCATCTGTTTGGCACATAAATCATATATTTGTCGTTCGTTTAACGTGTTTGTTTTGTTTGGTCTACAGTATTAGTGATTTTGAATAAAAAAAAAAAAAAAAATAAATAAATATTTTTATATGGATTTTAAGTGCATTAATTACTCATTACGTAGTAGCTACTTAATTTTTTACTATTTCTTACTGTGGTTTTTGTTTCAACAAAAATTCGTATTTTCATTTAATTTCTTATTCCGAAACAGAATATACTTTCATAAAAATGTAACCGCATTAGCCAAAGTTTCTTATTCGTGATCATTTAAAAGTTCATTATTGATAAATAATCAAATTATTAACGTCGTATTATTGTTTTGTAAAAACGCTAATTGGTAATACTTGAAAAATTCACTGGCTAAACATTTTGAATTCCGCTAGAAAATCAAAACACGTGTTATCAAATAAAAACCCAAAAATAATTGTAAAAAATAAAATTTTTTTGCAGAAACAGTGCCACGATTTGTTGTAGAGTTGTTAGGTGCCAAATACGAATAAAAATCTCTAGTCACATTTCCGATGTAAGATTAATACTGCAGAGACTCCCAAAAGACGATAATATACGACGAGATTTTCGGTAATAACTCAAATTGACGGAATCAAAGAGATAAAAGTACTTATCATGTGACTAATAAACGCTTTTTTCTAAATCGGAGATTTATGCCATTGATTTTTATCGATATTTATAGACTTCGAATGGCCAAGCATCATGGGTGTTGAAAAAAAACAAGTGCTCAGATTTCGCCAAAGAATATGTTATATTATCCTATTTTATAGTGTTTTGAAAATACGTTTATCGTGAAAAAAAATTGTCAGTTGTCGCGTACGAATACGATATATTTTACATTAGTGTTTCGGCCATTCGTTAATCTTGAAAAAAATTGCCCCTTCGTAGCCGCCAATACAACGGTGACGGATGAAGACGACGAGGCGTGCAGTATCGTACATATTAATATTAAGTTATGTGGCGGCTTGTCCGGAACGTGTTTAGTCGTATAATACGTCTTAAATAAACTGTCATGCTATTACTATACGTTGTACGAAGGATTTTCTTTTTCCATCAATTCTATAGATGCTTTTACAACACTCTTCTTCTATCGTTTACGCGTCTCGCCGCGACAAACCCGGTTCCGTATTTATTCCAGTCACTGCGTCGCGAACCGTCGCATCGCGTCTCCACGACGAACCGACCGAGAGATGACTTTGATCTGCTTAACCTACGCTTGTAAGCTTACAATGAATTTTCCAAACCTCACGACGACATAATATTTATTTAGTTGGATAATTTTATTTTTGAAATATATATATATATACATAAATCAACGACTTAGTTATGTTCATTGGCCGTCTCTAACAATATCGACAAACAACAAATTCAGTTATTTTTTTTTTTTTTCATTTCTGCTATAATTGGGTATTATAGATCAAACAAACAATTTTAAAGTTTTAATAACCGTGTGTATCTGTAGTAAGGCGCGCATGATAATTTTCTTAAACCGTTCGAAAATATGAAATTAAGAAATAAAAATAATTGGCTGAGATGCAATATTTGGTACAACACCTATTTAAAGATATCTCTTTTGAGACTATATATTGAGTGCATGTACGCGTTGATAATATCTTAACATAATATTAATCTGCAGACTCGAGGACAGTAAAAAACAGCTCCACAAAATAACGTCGTCGTCCGTTTTTCTAAGGGTATATTAAAATATTTTCTTTTTTTTTTTTTGTCCTTGGCAATTACATTTTTTTTTTTTTTTGCTCCCGCTTTCCGCTGAGATGGTGAATCTGGATAAAAAGCGAAAATTACATTTGAGTAAACTCGCCTGGTTACCGTGGGATGGTTTAAAAAAAACAGGTTGTGACGTGAGATAAGATAACACCCCTCTTCTCACTCCCTTGCTGACAATGAAAGTCGCTCTGATTTCTTATCGGCCGTTGTGCATTGTTGCTCACGATGCGCGAGACCCAACGAAAAAAATATTCAATACACATTCATTACTCATAACGTCTGAATTTCCCGAGGTCGTGTACAAATTAATATTAAACATACGTACCTATCTTTAAACACGCATATAGTTACTGGCCGAATGACGGAATACTCATTAATATCGTTAGTCCGTTTCACCCGCATATCTCGGTGCCATTTAATATGGAATTTGTAATCTTATACTCAAAATATAGTCCTCAAACTCCAAAATAAAAAACATCAAAGCGTATCTGTAATTAATATCCTTCACCGCTGTGCCGCTCTCTCCGCTCGGGCCTAAAATGTCAGTCCATAATATTCTACAATTATTCGGCAAAAAGATACTATGTAAATATATTTATTTTTAATTTTAAATTTTATTTCGAAATTTGTTTTCCGTTTATTTATGACGTTTAAGTCTGAATGTTTGTTGTATACCAGCTCTAGTAGAATATTATTATATAGTATTTGTTTCCTCGTTTAAAAAATTAACGTTTATCGTTTTCGAATTCAATGGTTTATTATTATTATTATATTGTTCTGTAATATATATTAAATGTACACTATATTATAATATATTATACGATTTATGTATAATATAATATTATTAATTATTATTATTACTATATATTATATTGATTTTATGTACTATTTAGCAACTCGTATAAATAAAATGTTATTAAATAATTATGTTCAATATTATACTATTATTAATAATACGTTAATTATAATATTTATAAAAATAAAAAATATGTAAAATGCTTAGATTTTTAATACACACGTATTATTACGGATAACTACTACATTTTTCCGTGTGTACTTTATATTATAATATTATATACAACATATATAAATATATAATATAAAACACAGTTATTATCTATGTAAACATATTGTGAATAAAGACATGTACATATTATATACATTATATATATTGTTATTATTACTATTATTATAATATATTTATTTATTTTTAATAATTCTCCTCCCCCCATCCGTTCAAAAACTTACAATTTCTATCACTATAATATTTTTATTAATTAAATATCTATTGTTTTATTTTTTTTTTTTTACCGTAGTGGTTTTGAGGTTTTTAATATTTTTATTTTTATTTTATTATGACTTTAATAAATTTTCTTTAATTGCTAGATATACTCAGTAAAATTGTAACAAACAAAAATATTGCTGTATCAATGTTAAATATATCGAATATTGAAATTAATAGTATAAATAGACATTTTATATTTGATTAATTTAAAATCCATTTAAGGGGAGTAAAATTATAAGGGGTCCCCTCCAAAGTTGTGGTCATCTACCTCACTTATCAAAACTTTAAATACTTGTAAATACATTTTATTTAATATCCGATCAACATTTTCAGAAATTTCTTCTGCTTCCGGTCATGAAATCGAAAATATTTATATAAAATATTGTTATTTAAAAATTTTAAAGGCCACTCTGTTAAAAAACAGTAAAAAATTTAATTTATTTTAAAATGCATATTGTTCTAAATAGATTTACATATTCAAATTAAAGGTATGCAAAAACGAAAAATTTGATTTTAGAATATAAACAAATTATTTTAATCATACTTTGCGAAAATTAGATATCAGGAGGATGATATTAATATTATATGATTATAATATAACTATCGGAAAATCATTTACGTATATTTTATCATTTCTATATAATATTATAGTTGTTTTTGTTTTGGATAGACACGCGTGTGGTTTGTTTTAACGACACATACGTTGTACTTCATTTAAGCGACGCCAATAACCTTGCAACAATAAGTTTTGGCTAACAAAATATCGGAAATCGATCGGTAAAACCCTCAGACCCGCCACCACACATTGGACGACTTAAACGGGTATAGTTTTACTTTCAGTGCCTAAGCGAAGTCATATATTTTATATAAGTATAATATATATACTTATTACTTACATCGTAAACGATCGAGTGCTATTAAACATTGAAGAATTCGTACCGGAGCAGGTGAATTGTTCGCCCATATATATATATATATATATATATATATATATATTATATAACATAATATATATATATATATATATATATATATATTATATAACATAATATATATATATATTTATACACCACGACTGCTACCGTCGAATCGCAGCCGTCTATTCCGATCTATTATTTAGGGACGAGTAACCCAAATTTACTTCTCCGTTACAACTTACACGGCAACTAACTACCTATATTTAAAATTTATATGCTATTTTTAATAACGATTAAGTTTTTATTTTTTTATTACGCGTTGATTTGAACAAGAATAACATAACGTTTAAATATTATACTTGTTGATTCACCAAGCATGTTCACTCCTCCCCTCATTTCTTCTTTAATAATACAGTATTTATAAATCTGGTTTTTAGAATTTTTAAATTTATAATTTTATAATTAAATACCATATTTTCAAATTCTTAAAATTTTATGTACTACCAGCTAAGGAGTGTCATGTAAAGATACAAACTTATGTTTTTCAAATGACAATACTCCTTATCCAGTGTAAATTGCTTAGTGGATACATTTTCTAAACATTTTGATTCATCTAAATTAAAATTTTAACGAGTATTTTTTGAGTCTTTTAACTTTGAGTAATAATGATAGTAGGTCCGTGATAATAAAAAGAAGATAATGGGTTTGAAAGATATGAGGGCTATGGGGATTAGATGATTTTAGTAAGTAATATTTATCCATTAACATTTATTTTTGTAAACATTTTTTGAGTATAATAAATATATAAATAGAATATCCGATATTTCATATATTTGATGTGTTTGTAAAACCATTTTTAAAGACTATAATATTATCTTTAATATAAACATTTAAATAAATTAAAAACTAACTAATCGTTTAAATTTTGAATTAAGTACATCAAAACTTTCAAAAAAATATCCACTAAATAATTTCATTTGAAAAACAACAATTTGTATCGCTACAAAACACTCCGTAAGTCTTATAAAAAATCTCAAGAATTTGAAAACATTATGATTTTAAAGTAATTTAAAAGTTTAAAAAAATCAGAATTTAAATAAATGTATTATCAAATGAAAAATGAGGATGAGCATAGTAGATGAACCATACTGTATTATTTGGAAACTTGTATACATTCATTGTCAATCACACGGAGGATTGACAATAATTATTAAAAACAATTGTACTAAAATGTGCAATGATATGTGCTCATAAAATAAAAGTTCTGTAGGTAAGTATTGAATTATTATAACTCTTCCGGAAAAATAAAAATATGAAATAAATTACCGATAATATCAGTTATTACATGGTACTATAATATTTACAAGTTACCAAACTAATAGAATTAAACTTAATAGAATACAATACGCCACAATGGTAAAAAAATACCCTTGTTAACATGAACAATAAAAATTCAATTGAATTGTTTATAATATATCGATATTGATAATAAAATACGATGTAATATTCTAAAGTATCCACAAAAAGGCCATATTATTCATAAATGTCCGTAATAAAAATGTCTAAAATCAAAACTGTGCAAAACCATAATAAATAATAAATTTTTTTTTTTTTGAAATAAAAAGAATTCTATAATTTATTATTGGTTTGTTAATTACAATAATATTAAATTAGGTATATATGATCATTATTTTATAATAAAAATAGAAGTATAATAATAATGAAAGTTAAAAAAAAATTAATAATGGTCAATATCATAAAAGTAAATAATTAAAAATCATAATTACAAACGTGTAGCCATTATTTTCATTTCTCAATGTTAATTTTTTTATTAGTTTTATATTCCACACATATTATTTTTAATTTTGTCGATGTTTTCTAATCATTTTTATTTACCTTAACTATTCGAAAACAACTTCGTCTACATTTCTAACTTTTAACATTTTTTTCACAATCAACTATATTATAGTTGGATGGGAATGGTTAACTTATTTTGAAAATCTATGGTTCCATCCTTTAGTTTTGTTATTAATGTTTTGGCTATCATTTAACATAGTTTCTTGTACATTCCAAACTGACGGAGGGAATGCAGCAAGGATTCTCATATTTACAGTTCTTCTTGTAATAGTTATTACAAATCGACCTAAATTTTCGACTAGATTCAAATTTCAAAATTTCGCCGAAACATTTTCGTTTGATTAAATTAATATTAATAGTGCGTTTATTCATTTTGCCTGTATGGTTTTGTTGTATACATATAGTAGGATGCAGAGGAAGAAGTGTTCGTATTGCATTATAAATACGATCACAAGAGCTACAGTTTATAAATTAGGCATGTTAGACTTATGACGTGGTATATAAAGACATAGGTACCTACCTGGTAAACGTAGTGTATAAATAGTGTGTGCGCAAGTCTTTGCATTTCAAATTGATGAAATTTAAAATAAAACATTATTACGAAAAATGTTTGTAGACCGTTGAATATTATAAGTAAAGAACAGAACATGGCATAATAATATTATAAAATACAATGACTTAGATGTATCCGTTTGGCGAAGAACTGTCTACAAGTAAGTCAGCAGAGTCTCGTTTGTTATATTATGCTATTTGAATACATTCTACTTTTTACATAATATAATATATAGGTAAATGAATAACTGTAAGAAGGTTCATTATATTGTTATATTTTTACACAATATTATCGGAGTTGCGTGCCGTTATGCGTTCGCGTATGCTCAAGTTTTCTTGGTAATCCTTGCAATCGTTTTTAAGTCGTTCACGTATAGCCGAGTACAAACTTTAGCGAGTTTATTGCTGCCTACTGCCAAACAATAAATTGTTTCACCTTGCGATTTTAAACACGGATCGCTACGAAAAAGTTATTTCGCCTGCTACAGTAAGTATATTATTTATTTTTTAACGTGTTTCTCTTTCCTTTAAAATAATAACAACAATAATAATAATAATAATAATAATAAAAAAATCGCATCAGTCTACTGAACTTGGCATATAAATCAATTTAAAATTTGAAAAGTGCAAACGCACTTAAAAGTTCAAAGTGCGAATAATGTACACGTTTCACCACTATAATGCTTATAATATATTATATCAGGTGCAGTATACTCAGGCTGGTTATATGTTGTACGCAATCGAAACGTCTTACTTCAACCAAACGACTTAAATAGTTCTACTTGTAAATGCTAAATGTGTATAATTTTCCACAGGGTATTGTCTACGTTGTTAACGCTATATTATTATAACATCGTTATTTTCAATAATTAATATTTTTTAAATATTATGGTTTTAGAAAATCATAACTGGATTTTAATATACTTGCCTTTATATACCCAATACGGCATAATTGAGATTAATAATGAGACTGACATTGTTACTTTATAAAACATATTAATGTTAATAGGTATTTATTTAAAAGTTCAACTACTGATTTCCATTGAGTATTCGGACAGTAATTTTAGTTCAAAATCTTTGGTAGGACTCAGATATTATATAAGTATAATAAGTAATAACATAACATTATATTTTCCGTACACTTAAACACGAACACAATGATAAATACGGTGAATCAGTCTGTACGCTTATAATTTTTCTTCTCTATTATTTTCTGATTTTCGTGTTTTTGTTTTCCTCGTTTTCTTCATTTTTCAGCACCGTTATATACATCACGCCATAACATTTTCCGGACGTTTTTAAAATTAAATTATATTCTCATCTTGAGCGTCATCCTTTAGATAAGAAATCTCAAAAAGATTAAATTAATGATGAAAATTACAAATTAAAACAACAAAAATAAAAAACCTCGAAAACTAAAATAAAACGTAATAGAAGTATAATCATCAGAAAATGTGATAAGAAAATCGAAAGTCGGTCAATATCAGATCAGTCGTCTAATCAGACTATACTATTATTATAGTACCTGTATAATATCATTGACTATAAAGATAATAAATTACTATCTATAATTAATGGTAATAATAATAAATTTTAACTATTAACGTCATCCGGTTTTGACCTGCAGAAACCAACTGACAAAAAATGTTTATAAATACTTTTAAATCTCTTGATCCCTGGAGTGGCTCACTGCTTTACTTCCGGAGGTAGTAGAGAACATGTATTTAATGATTTGTGTCGACACATTAGCTGTACTAACACAAAATTAAGATCACACTATAGCTTGCAGCAAAACCGTAGGCAAGCCTTGACGCTAAAAACGCATTTGACGCAAAAAATGCGTTAAATATACGTTTTGGTTTAAATGTCGTTTATCAATACGAAATTATATGAATATTATATTATATATTGAAAAAGTTAATTTTTTATAACATTCATACAAAATTTTATAATTCACCAACATCTATCTACAAAATTCAGTCTATTTTATTATTTATTGTCAGTTGTTGGATGAAAACAAACTTCCCATAATACAATGATAATACGACAATCGATTTACGTGACCGCTGCGCCACGACTTGTAGGCAAACCTATCTCGACCGTAAAAATATAATGCGAGTAATATGTGAGTCATAATTATGATTTCAAATGTATTTGATGTTTCGCAGTTTTTTTTTTATCATTTGCTTTTTACTGTCTAACGTTTTATTATTTTTCTGTCAATATTACCGGCTACCGTAAGTGAATTTTGATTTCTCGAAATCAAAAAAAAAAAAATACTATACTTCCTCTTGTATACCGTTTACTTGTCGTTGTTGTCTAAGACGAGACGGCAGTAAATCATCATATCGAGTTATAATGATGAATGATGATAGAATGATGAAAAAAAATTACATCTACAATATTCTGTCTTTGAGAGTTCTTTTACGGCAATTGTTTTTACGATGTTCCTCAAACAGGTAAATTACGCTGTTAATAGTAATACTCTTATAAACGATGTTATAATTTATATATAGCTATATAATATAATATAGACCGCCCAAAGATATTCCAGTTGCTCGACCGAGGTATTAAAATATATGTGTAAGGAAAATGAAAATCGATGACAAATTTTTACGACCAAGCGAACCGTTGTAACTTTTCTCGTTTGGCTGTTTTCCAAGTTGTTGTTTACTTTTTTTTTTAGTTCCATTTTTACGTAACAAACTCCCACAAATGTGTTTGACTTCTTAATTTTAGTCGTAAAATTGTTTACGTTGAAGGTCGGAATTCGCTTAAATAACTTTACGTTTATATATATATGTATAAGTGTAGTTGTGAATCTGAAACCTTTCATAACGTTTTCGACCTTAATAAGAAATTAGTGAACACGAAGAATAGTTTTTTTTTTTTTTTGTTTTGGCAAACCATACAATATTTTTACTTACGCTTTCGTAAAATATGTATTTTTCCGAACGCGTATACAAACTAGACGAAATAAAATGCCAATATTATTTTTGTTCTTTTAATAACAAAAAACACTTATTTGTTGAATCGTTTAGCGTTGATTTGTCTAAATAAACTTAAATATAAAAAACATTTTTGACTCGAGTTCGATCGTATATTGACAGCATGTGTATAAATGATAATGCAGAGTATGAAGCTTATAAACTTTAAAAATAGTTCAATCCTATTATACGTTAATCAAATCTCTGATTTATAGACACGTTTTTTTTTATAAAAATCGTAACAATCAGTTGTATAATTATATTAAATTAGGTTAAAGGCATAGGGTAAATAGTAAAAATAGATATAGATAGTTGGCGATTTTTTGCTATGTTTTGGGTGTGTAAAATATTTTAAATCACAAAAATGATTATCCATAATATTCATTAAGTAATTTTATTTTAGTAAAATATATTTGTTATAAAATTATTAAGTTTTTCTTTGAGAATTTTAAAAAATACAGTTATTTTAAATCGTATTCAATCTTAACGTTATTTTTCATTTAAATGAAAATTACTACGATTTTTTGTGAATAATAAATTATAACAACTTACAAAAAAATTAATTAAATTGAATATAACTGATAATAAAGCTAATTAAAATCAAAAGTTTTAGAGTTTCCACACAACATTTTTGCAAAAAATTATGTAAATAACTTTTCTTGTTTGCTGCGGTTCTAAGACACGATTATAAAGAAATTAAACAAATAGTTAAAAAAAAAATGTTTTAAATAAATTCAAGCAAAATGATGATATCATACTTCTCTGGTTTTTCTTTATTAATGTGTATTTATGAAAATAATATAAAAAATATAAAATTTATAAATTAATATTCACGTTTATTGAAAAGTACACGCGCTCAGCGTACCCAAGAAAGTTAAAACTCAATAAATTGTTAAACGATTAGGAAATTTGTTTTAAATTCACAATGTAATAAGTATGATATATATATATATATATATATATATATTAATACCTACTTGTTTATAATTTCGCAACTATTTTCAATATAGTTTAGTTTTGTGTATTAAATTATATTTTAATTTTTAATTGATTTATAATATTAAAAACTTCAGAGTTGTAAGATTTTGCAAGGTATTTGCATATAATTTTAAATGTCAAAAAGTGTTCAATTACTTTTAATTTTAAATAATATTATTCCTGCAAAGTGAAATACAATAATTATTTGTACTGATTATTATTCATTATTGAACTTTAGAATTTATAATATATTATTTGAGTGTTGAATATGTTAAAACATATATTCGTAACATAATACAAATGAATCGAATGATAGAAATTTAAAATTTAAGTAATTTTTTTTTTAATATTTTACTGATACAGTTTACTATAAATTCTGTAAATTTAGTAAATTTAGATATTTTTTGATATTTTTATTATGTTATTATAGGGACATCCCCCGGGAACGCCTCTCTACCCTTTTAAAGTATAATATTTTGGTAATGCTTATTTTTATTATTTACTGGATTATAGGGTATTAATGACATTTTAAATTTATAATTTTATAAAATATATTAGTGTGTTACTGACTTTTGTATAATATATTTTAAATTATTAATTTACACGCATTTCGAGTTAAAACAATTAATGTACCTGTAGTAATATTAACAATAATATATACCACCATAGCTGACCACGATGTAGATAAGATCAATTTTATTAATAGCGATGATAATTAATAGTAATTTTACATTTTATACCAACTATTCCATTCTATTGATATGTTATGAATATTAGGCTCTTATAGATGCTTAATTTGGGATACAATATGCACATTTTTTCGGTAAAAAAAATGTTCTTATAAAAATACAATTGGTAAATTTACCGAACTTAAATCTTTACAAATGATATAGTTATCGTATTAGACAATTTTTTGTTGTGTGCAATATATTGGGTATAATAATAATAAAGTATAATACTATAATACATTTATACCTATCGTAAATGACTGTTAAAAATAATTGTTTTCGTATGCTATTTTTCTTGAGCGCTCTTTTAAACCACTAACTGCTCGATTATTGAAAATTTAAATATAAAAACGTAGCAGCAGACAGAAAAAGTAAAAACAATATTGTTGTTTCGACATTTAAAGTACGTATGAAAGAAAAATACAGAAAACAAACTAGGAAAGTACGTTCATTAAAGTACAAAGGAAAATCAATAGAAGAGATAAAAGTTTTCATCAAACTTAAGTCATTAAATTATTTCCATATTTTATTTAACATTTATATATATATATATATATACTTACCTGTATGTACATTTATATATTATTATGTGTAAAGACATAAGATAATGCGCGTAATAGTCAATAACTGTACTCGAGAACGTCGCTCACGAGAGAATACAAATCATCAAGGCTTTATCGGTGTACACAAACTGTACATTTAGTCCGTACCTACTTAAAGTGTCGTATTTTAGGGGACGCGGGGGACCAATTACTCCGTGGTTGCTAATTCTGAGGGATGCCGATATTAGAGATAAACAATTTTTCAAAATTATGTAACCTCAACTTAAAATATTTATACAATTTAGAATTTTTTTTTATAATATCATTTGATTCATTGAAAAATTAAATATTAGTGACACCCGCATCTCAATTAAACTATAAATCTTATTTGCACACTACGTTATTAGACTATGTGTTTGACATGCTTATTGATATTATAATTATATGTATAATGTACCAACACAAACAGTTCCAAAACAATTACGAATATTAAGTGTTTTATTTTATATTTTACCTTATACCAACTGATATCAAGGACTAATTGATTTAATGATTTACTAAAACAGAATGAACCAATCATGGGCCACGAAATTATGTTTATGTTTATTATGTAAATAAGTTCACTCTTCACTATTCATTCATTAAAATATGTTAAGCGAATGCTTAGTTGATTTGCATAGGTGAATATGTTAAACGTATCATAATAATATTAATAAATGATATTCTAACCTTAATTTTTACAATTTTTTAAGATTTATTCTTCATATATTGTTTTAGTTTTAAATCAGTTAATAATCAGTATGTAAATCATTAAGTTAACCTTTTATTAACAGAGATAAAATTAAAATCGTTCCAAGTGGAAACATAAACGCAATTCGGGTACGGAAAAGTTTTTAAAATTCCTAACGAGATAGGCGCAACTAAATATATAATATATATAAATAATATATATATAATATATATAATATATATAAATAATATATATATAATATATATAATATATATTATAACTAGGTATATAATATCTACGCCAAAATCTCAAATAATATACCTCTGTTCGAACATACACTCATAATTTACGATTGTTGTGTCTTAAGTACCTACCTATATATTCCAGGTGGACTTCAGTGGTCACCATAATCGTGCAATAATAATCGCGACCAAATAAATAAATAAAGGTGGTAAGTAGTGTTACAAGACTTCGAGACGACACAAGCTATAAATTCAGCCTAAAGATAAAATATTCAAAACACTTGTATCTGGATTCTGGTTTTATTGGGTGTTTGACAAAAGTTCAAAATAATAGTATAATACAGAGCGATTATCTCTGCGCAAAACTGAAATTATATAATTTTACTCCATAGATTATTGTTGTATTATTTGTTTTTTTTTATCATTTAGTGACATAAAAATATGTACCTCAATGTCTAAATTTTATGATCGATACATTTCCATTGCAGTTGTTATGGACATTTTTTTTCTTTACTTATTGATTTAAAACATTCAATTTCACACATACATGTGTATATTATAAGTAGTAAATAAAAATCGTTTCAAATCAGAAGTCGTTACACGCAAATATATTTTATTGTTACTTTTGATATTTTAGGTCACGGTATATTAAAAAAAATCCGAACTTAAGCTTGTGAACTTAAGCAAGAAATTGCTTTTGACCGCGTACCGTTGTGAATGTGCTATAGCTCGTAATCATCATAAATTCATAATCGTTCAAATCATCAACTGCAAGTCTCATTCACTCACTGCGCAATCTCACCAAAGCCAGAATTAATATAATTAATAGTAATTAATGACATAAACACGGTGAAGGGGTGACAGGAGGTAACACATGAAATGTATGTACCTAAATGTATTTACAGAAATTCAAAACTATTAAGATATTTTAATATATATATATATTTTTTACTATGATGAATCCCTCCCCACCACATTAAATTTTACTATACAGAACTAATAATAGTCAATCACAATAATAATATTTAATAGCAGAAAGACATAATATATCGTATTCACGTAGAAAATGTCAATACTCTTATAACACATATTACTATAAAATGTGCATCTGAAACATAATATGTTATGAAGTATTCAAATGCAATTTCTATGTAAAATTGTCGAATCCTCTGGATACACTCTGTAATACGGCAGTGCACAATAATCCGAACCCATAAAATTTCATTACACTGCCGAAACGATAGGTACCTATAGATTATTATTATTATTGCGGTTAACAGATTGAAGAGAAAATCGTACCGAGATAAAATAATAATAATCAAACAATAACAATAACTATATAATACTCTTTCGTACTCGGTTATAGATATTACGATATTACTATAGTAATATATGTTATTGTTACGGTTTTATACGGTATTGGTTAGGTGCAAAAGTCGAATTTTTCTGAATCCTTAACCTCCTTCCCTTATCCTCCCCGACAATCCGCCTACAACCCGTTGTCACCCGACAACCTGAATATCATAATGTTAATATAAAATAAATTATGTCGTTATAGTTTGGTGATATGAAATCATATCGCGTATTATTAAAGGTGGGATGATTGCCGCGCGATTGTGGAGAACGGTTAACGGGAAAACAATATAATAATAATAATAAAAAATTAAGCTACCCATTCTCAAATGCCAACTCTCGACCCCCAACGACGACTGGGGTAGTCTAATCGCTTTCATCGGGATCTGCGGTTAACGTAGGTATAATACTCAACAGTGCAACACGATGAATTAATAACCAGACGGAACGATCGATCGTCGCCACGCTTTATCGAAAAACCAAGGTCCAGTCTTAACTCGCTGTTGTTGAGATTCTATCAAGAATAATATTAGGCACATATATTATTTATATTTTTATGATATATTCGAAAACAAACGCGTTTAATCACGTTTACAATCCAAGCATTCGATTTCTAAATCTGTTTATACTATTTTGACTATTGAGCCATTATGGACTTTTTAAAAATTATTTACAGACCTGCTCCTCCTTGCAGCTCAATGCCGATTAATCAACGATCGGAACTCCATTCAGAATGCTACGCTCACTGATGACATTGAAAGTATTATTTTCGTATTTATTTTGTCGAATATCAGTTTCGACTAAAAGCCCCATCTCCGTGGCGCATATTTTGTGTCAGGCGTATCGTGGCCTACCCGCCTCAAGCTTGATATCAGTTGTGAAACGTAATTTTTATGTAAATACTTAGTTTGTGAATTTATGAATTAGTTAGAAGGTTTCCGAAATTCAGACCATACATTATGAAAAAATTATATTATACTTATGCATTACTTATACTTAAGTATTATTAATGAGGGACCAGCAACATTATTATTATTATTTTTAGTAACTCCTGCAGCATGGTAAAGCAAATCAACTAAGTTCATTTTCAACAAAGAATTTGCATTATTATATTTGTCCAAATGTCTAGTATTGTCGCCAGCCTTTCCCTCAAATCAAAGCATTGTTTGATAATATAAAATATTTCAAGATGATCTATTTATCTCCAAAACCTGTATAAAAAGCAAAAGATATATTTTTCAATTTGTTTGCATATAAACTTAGTTACATTATTTACATTTTTAATCAAGTCAATCTCAATAACTCTAATCTCTATACGATAACTATAATAATAATTATTAGTTATAAATATACATACTTCTGGTATAATATATTTAAGGAAAAAAATTGGATTATAATTTTTTGTAGATAAGAATGAAGTTGTTCTTATTTTATCTCATTTCTAAACCAATATAATATTGGCAAGTAAATTATTAATACTCCCACTTCAAATCGCAGCATGAAAATAATATTATTGTTAATTATTAGGTCACACATGACACCAACATTTATCATTAAGTACTACTTGATGGGACTACGCCAACTAAGCGTATATATGCCTTTACAAGCTTTGATTAATGTAAATTTGAATCGGTTAAAAAAAACAAAGTTATTAGATATTTAGATATTAATAACTACCTATTCGAGAGAAAAAAATACCAACGTTTGAACTTTAAATGGTACGATTTTTTTCAACAGTTTAATTAATATTAAATTTTTTTTAGTGTTTGTAAAATATTCTCTGTCAAAAACCAAAATAAAAAGTAATAATTACCTTTTGAAAATAGCATGTTTATATTGCGTTTGAATAAATAAAAAAGAACAAATAGGTATGTATTTTAAAATAAAAAAAAACACGTAAAACGAATGTAATTTTAAAGTTTTGAGCAACAACAAAAATAAATAATAATAACGAAAAACGTTTACTATTGATTTAGTTATAATAATAATTACATTGCTTTATAGTTTTAAAACAACATCAAGGAAAAACAAAAATGTGTTGTTAAATTAATATATATGTATATCCTTTAAAATTCATACTCAGAGTCATGGTCCGAATTAATTTTTCTGTCATATAATATTATTAAGGAGGGACCCTACTCCACATAAACAGTAGCGATTGGACATAGTTAAAATTAAAATTGCAAATCAATAAAGTTATTTGATTGTTTTATAAATTACTGATATTTGGTTTCAAAAACAGCCGAAGACGATTATAATTCTATAACATAATCATTATCTTGTTTTATATTTTTCAAAGTTGAAGCATTTGTAGTTTTAAATTAATTTTACTAGTTTTTATGGTTTAATGAGTTTTTTGTATATCTACCTTGTTTTCTATAAATAATTAAATTGGTTTTTGTTCCATGTTTTTATTTGCTAAAAAAATATATGTACAAAATATTGTAATTAGGTAAATATTATGATGTAATTTATATTGTAAAATAAGGTCATAAAAAGTAAACTAGAAAAAAAAATGTAAAATTTGTAACAAATATTAATATGTTAAATACTAATGTTATTAAATAAGTTTAGAACCAAAGAAATGTTTATAATTTATTACTTACTATTTAATTATTATTAATTACTTTTTGCGTCATTTATTTTAAATAACATTCTTGATAAGTAACCTTAATACCATAGGTGGATATTTGGAGGGGGGAGGGGACACGTGGGGTTTAAGCACCCCAGATCGTAATCGAGCATTTAAGCCCTTCGAAAGGTTTTAGTCTCTCTAAATTTTAGTAGCCATTAATAATTTATTTATATAAATGTTGTAATGTATTTCATAATGTTGTATATTATGTTCTTATTACCTGTATATATTTGGTGCCTCAGCTAGAATAAAGAAGAAGTAGCCACTAGCTAGTAGGTTAATACGTTTGAAAATGTGTGTTTGGGTACGATAATGGATAAGGTAAAAATCTTAAGCCCGACGACAACGATGACGATGATAATAACAGTAACAAGTAATAATTATATTGTCATTATTATTGCCGTAATGACTACGACGACCGTTGTCGCCGCACCAGTGACAATATTTTATATTATTATATTCTACACCGGTGTAGTTATAGTGCACTGTACAGTTGTTGCTGTATCTACTACAACTATACACTATAATACGTACCTATACGTAACAATAACGATAATAATACTATTATAACGGCAGCGATATAGCCGACACTCGCCGCGATGAGTGTAGGTATTATATTTGCATTGGAAGACACATGCGTACAATGGGCCTTTGTGCAGTGTATTATTCGGCCATAAGTAAATCTCTCGCGTACCATCGTGGAGGAGCGTATTATATATTTTAAACCCGTGTACAATGCATGTGCATTAAAACTGTGTCATCCGTACGACAAAATAATATGTCTTTTAATGTTCGCGTCTGAGTCATACGCGTGTATTACAGGGTAATTCACCGAGCGTGCACACTTCCTTTTATTTATTTAAGTTATTCGAAATATGATTTTTGGAATTTTCAAATAAACTTAAAACTACAATTTAAAATTGCCGTGATATTCGTGTACAACATAGAGAGATATACAAACTTTTATTTTCCAAATGAAACCACTCATTCACCACCTTCTTTTATATTCTAAATTATTTAGCGAATATTTTTTCTGAAAATGTTGACGTGACAAAATTAAAATTTTAACGAGTAGTTTTTGAATTATTTAACTTTTTGTATCAAAATAAAATGAGTTTGGAAAATATGAGGATAAAAAAAAATATGGTGATTTGAAAATTTTAGTGATTTCTATGAATTTATTAATATTAATAATTTGTTAAATGAATACTATATCTATATTGTATCTAGTTAATATTTTTATAAAACCATTTTTAAGGACTAATATTCTGAGTATAAACATTTTAATAACTGAGAAGCTCCTCGTTCAAATTTTAAATTAAGTACTTATTACATTAAAATTTTCAAAAAATTATCCAATTAGAAGGGTTTTTATTTGAAAACAGTAATTTGTATCGCCACACGACACACTATCCAAGTAGCACAAAACAAATTTAATAATTAAAAAATAATATGGTCTATTTAAATATTCCAAAAATCAAAATTAAAAAAAAAAAATGCATTATTTAAGAAAAAAATGGGAGTGAGCGTGTTCAGTGAACCATCCTGTATAATAATAATATTAATATCGTATAATATAAATTGTGTGTATACATCCGGCGCGCAACTACTATATGTAAAAGGGAGTGCCGGGAGGTGTACGGAGCAACTTTTCCGCGATGTTATTGCACATTTGCACCCGAAAAAGGAAACGACGCAATACTCAAGGGCGTATAATATTATGTTCAAACAATATTATTATACCTACAGGATGAGCTTTATTTTTTTGTCGTCGTCGTTTCATTTTTTCTAGTCTTTTTTTTTTAGTTTTTCGCTTTGCAACGCTCATTTGGAAAACCGAAATGTTTTTCAATCCACTCGTCACAAACATATTATTTAGTATTTTTTTTTTCTTTTCATCGAAGAAAAGCATTTTAAAACATATTACTATTTAAAATCACAAGACAACAATGTATTTTAAAATCTTGTATACAAAATATTATTATTATGGAAACTATTTCATAACGTTTTAAAGAAATGTAAAAATTCTATTTCCATAGTTTTACATAAAATATATACGTTTCCTAGTATATAATTGTAATATTAATGATTATAATATTGTTGGAAATCTGTTGAATTTTTTTAATTGAAAGCGGTAATTTATGTATACTCTGGTGATTCAGTAACCATGATCACCCCCAATTTTTTCTTAAATTACATATTTATACAAATTTTCATTTTTCATTTTTGAATCTGTATACATAAGGATCATATTTTTAAATACTTAGATTTCTTATACCATTTAAGGAGTATTCTAAATTCTAAGGTGATCTATACCTATGTCTATATTATTAGATTTGGAAGATATGGAAGCTATTATTACTATTTGAAACTTATATTAATAAAATATTAAAGTTGTATAATTTGTCAAAATTATTTGAGTATAATAAGAATAAATAATACATTTATTTTATATTTTATTTAAAAGCGTTATAGAGGATAATTATTATCCTTCGTACATAATTATTAATTATTCAGAAATTACTCGTTTCAATTTCGATTCTAATTCATAAACATTTTCAAAAAAATCATCTTTCAAACAATTCACAGTATAAAATATTAGTTCTCATTTGAAAAAGTTATTTTCACATAAGACGACACTTTAAATGATATACAAAATCTAAATAATAAGTATGTATAATATATAAGTATATAAGTAATAAGTATACAAGTATTTTAGAAAATAGAATTGAGAACAATGTATTAAATAAATAAAAACAATTAACTTTACACCAATTCTTTAAAAACGATGATATGTATGTAGAAATGTAAGAAAACATTTTTTTTTATTTCTTTAATGTAGAAATTATTTAAAAATAAAAACATACTTTTAAAAGTTTTTGATAACTCGAAATTTTTAGTAAGTCGGATTTCCCCCCCCCTCTTGAACTTCGAATTACCGAGAGTCGACTGTATTTAAAAACACAATACATAAGAATTCTAAAAATTTCAAAAAATCCTAATTTAATAAATGAAAAGAATTGGAGGTGAGTAAAAAGTGTGATCGGTGAATCACTGTATATATCTAAAATCCAAAATTCGTTTATTTAATAGACATAATGTAAAATTATTAAAAGATAAGTTTAAGTTTAAAGACCGGTTGAATATAAATCTCTAAAATTAAATAAGAGTTGCGTATCTCTATGCCATATTAGTTGTAACATACAACTATATTGTAAGCTATTAGGTGGATACATTTATTATCATTTATCATTATAAAAATTATAGCAATTATGAATTTTTTTAAAAAAAAATGATTAATAATAATATCCGTAATTTAGCAAATGGTTCATTTTATAAAAATGTCAGCCCATAATATGTGTATTTAATTTCTAAAACGAAATTTAATAGCGGGAATGATTTAACGTTCCCCGCAGTTTGCTCGGCATTCAAAATCGATTTAAATTTTACTATCATTAATTTCAGACATTCACCATTCCCTTTCCGTGTACCAAAATTACGCTTAAAAGGTAATCTATCGATATATTTTTACATTTATTTATTGTCATTGTCGTCATATAACAATTTCGTTGTTCATAAACATATTTAATATTATTTTTTTTAAACGTTATTCGTTATTGATAACATTTTAATAATTACGCACGTGGCAGTATATTGATATTTTTTTATAACTAATAACTCGCAAAACTTCAAAATTGTTTGTTTGAACTTAAAAAAAAAAAATTTAATTTGAAAATTCTTTGTATTTTATGAATACATTAGAATTTTAAAAAACATTCATTATCGACGTACAATTATGTGGAAAAAGGTCACGTTTTTATTATAATTTTTTCTTATCGTTATCTCTGCAAATTTACTTAATAAAATTTCAAAATTATTGTTTTACTTAATTTTATTAATGTTTATGTACTAAGGATTATAGTTTATTATAATACTATAATAATAGTTTTAAAGGTATCTAAAAATATGGTGTCAGTTTACTTAAATATTCCAAAAATCAAAAGTTTTGAATTAATTTAATATTGAAGTGTGACAGGATTGAAGCACTCTTGGTAAAACATTTTGTACATTAATTATAATAAAAAACGCATCAGAAATTTAATACCTACGTTGGAATTTTTTTGAATTAAATTATAGTAATAATTAATGTACTTATATGTTGTTTTTTTAAATATTGTTTTATAGTAATTATAACCATGTAATGGTAGAGTACCAAATTCTCTAATGTAATTTTAAAATTTAAAATATAAAATTAATATAGTAAATATAATATACCATGTTTCGATCACCCAATGAATGCCAAAATTATATATTTATCTATTGTCGCGTTCAGCTCTTAACGAAATACAAAATAATTATTTTAAAGTGAAGGGTGCCTTCACGACTGGATGTAAGGCAATAAAATTTACTGCGATAAAGATCTTCAATATAAAAAAATAGAACGCTAGAATATTAATATTTGTACGGTATCAAATTAATTTTTTAGGATAATATTTTGGTTATTTGATAATGAATAATATATTGCAAATGCTTTACCTTTTTTTTATAAATAAAATAAATTATATTTGACAATTTTATCACAACAATATAAATATGATAAAATAACATAATAAAAACGTGATGCACTTGATTAGCACAATCAACTATGAATATAATACGAAAACGCTTGATTAGCATACAACAATATATAAATAATAATAACTAATAGTCAGTAATGAATAATAATATAATTATATCGCTTGTCAGTCGATTACCTGGAGACCTGGTATCCGCTAACGGCTTTGAACCAAACGCTACCGTCTCGGGATGCACACTTGCACATATAATATAATAATAATTAAATATGTGACAATCCCAAGAACGTGCGACTAACAGGCCACCAGCTCAGATGAAAAATTCACAATTAACATGTAATTCACCAGAACACAAAATGTACGTGCTTCTGTAAGTATGTCACCGTGTGCCCTGAAGTGGGGGAATAATATTAATAAATTGAATAAGATAAATAGCTGAACGATACTTACAGAAATGATTGACGGGAGATGAACACAAAAAAATGATTATGAATTAATGAATAAAAAGAATTTCTTTTTTACCACGGTCTTGTATGAGACTGTAAAATGAACGACTCAAATAGCTAAGAGAAAAAAATAAAAAGTATAAGTGTATATGACAAATGAATTTTTAGGTTGTGACTAAATTTTTAACACATAAAACAAAAACAGCCAATGAAATTCACTTACAATTAACAAAAACCCAATCAGAACCACCTTAAACATTTAAAACCATCGAAATCTAGACTTTCAATGACACCGAAAGTATTACAAAAACTTCATGAACGAGATAATTATATAAAACATTAAAGACATTTGAATCGGGTTGCATTAATAGTCACTAAACATTTAACGAATAAATAGTGATCTAGTGGTCCCTTAAAAATGATTTAGTGGCCCATGAATGGTCCATTAAATTTTATTGAATCATTAAATTCAATAGATTTTTCAGCAACCCGGCATTATGTCAATGAATTTAAACCTATGACCGCTGAAAATGTTATCCACTATCAGTTAGATAATAACGCACCGCTATCACAAGCAGTTGACAGTAAGACAACGTGCACATTCGCGGAATAATATATCAAACTACACAATGATGCGAAATTTAAGTTGTGTTTACAGAGCGAACAGTATACATATATAGCATATATCATTATGTTATATGTGTATTTGCATTGTATAAAAATATATTATAACTCGCGTAATTTATATAACATTCAACAACTGCAGTTCACGAGATCGACGAGTTTTTCTCTGGATTATTTTTTACCAATCGTAATATTGTACATTTTCATACATTATTTCACTGATTATAAGTGTTCGTAAAAATAGTATGTGTATATTATATGTATTATGTAAGTATGTATATATACAAATCTATCTATTCATCTGTATATTGTCGTATACGCCGATCGCTTTCGATGTACCACTTATAAATAAACACAATTAACATAGAACACTATTTATTACAATTTGTCTAGCAGTGATCGCATCAAGCGATCACCGCTAAAAAGCGTCTTTCCTTATACATTCCTATATTTTAAATATTACATTTTAACCTAGTTCTATGTTATTGCATCTACTAAAACTTATTGATTAAGACTTAATACTGTACAACAAGCATGTTTTCATTCTTTCCTAGTTCATAGCTTTAATATTTATGAATTATGACATATGCATATTACGACAATATATATATATGCATTATATATTTTTTACCTGTGTATATATCACACAGTGAGAAATCCTCCACAGTGAAGGTTTTATGTACTAATTTGAAATGGATAGTGGCTTTTATTTCAATTCAGCTTTTTTACTATATATGTACAAAAAAAAGGTCAGCAAGTGGGTATAATGAGTACCTCTAGATCACTGTAATGGATGTGCTAAATTTGAATTCAATAATATAAAATCATTGTATACGAAAAACGATTCTGAGCAAAAATGGTCTGTCAGTCTACATAACTTAGTGAGTTTTATAATATTATTGCTATTAAAATAATATTGGTGTTACACCAAAAAACAAAATTGATTTTATCAAAAATTGGCTACGCGTAAAAATTTCTGTTTTTTTTTTTTAATTTTTTTTGTTGTTTTTTCCGAAACGTTTGAAAAAATTGGAAATTTTTTACTTTTGACCCCTCAAAGTATCAACTAGATTCACTTTTCTATCGAAAAAAATTCTGATGGAGAAAATCAAAGCACTTTTACTGCAGAAAAACGTGATGACAGACACAAAAAAAACACACTTCATTGTAAAATCAATACATCCCCATTGCTCCGCTCAGACTCTATAAATATTAAAGTGTGTTTAGAATGATGAAGAGCAATTTCAGTTTTTAGTCTAGGCAAAACATACATTATGGTTGACTTCAGGTGTTTATACTCACACTTCTGTATATCGATTATAATTTAATTATAATTTTGCTTGGCTGTATATTTTTGGTATGCAATGAATGTTTGAAAAATAATAATAATAAAAAGAAGAAAATATTTTAATACAGTTTTCGGATGAAAAAAAATTCACTAAACCAATTTAAATACAATGAATAGACTAATCCGACACTAACAGATTAAGTAATCCTTTGGGCTTAAATCTTGTATCCAGCAATTAGTTCCTTTTCAAAAACCCTGAAACCGGAATTATGACGTTTATAAAGATCGTTCGTTAATTAAAATTTAATATATTTTAGTCGGGCTCAAAAATAACAATTGGATCACGATCATACTTCCGCAGACCTAATAATAATGTCATAATTTTTTTTTCACTTATTAATAATAAGCCCATAATCTCTCAAAAACGAAATCCTTTGGGAAGGCGTCGTCAGATTGGTCGCATTACATAAATTGAGGAGACAGTATCGCGCATTAATATGATATAGACGTGTAAAATCCAATTACAATTATTATTATTATTATTATAAAGTGTGGCAGTGAGTCGTGCACAAATGAGCTGGCGAATGTGGATGACGTGATTCGATAACGATTTAATCTATTTAATATAATTTACGTTTGTGATATAGTGGTAGTAGTGTGTACTGACCCACGTGTTGTCTGCATCAACTGTAGCGTTAGCCGATGTCCGATTGTATGCAACTAAAGTTTACACCACCAATTTTCGTCGGTATTCAAAGACGGTTGGCTCGACAAAATATACAGATCAAAAGCTTCAATGGAGAAGACCTTTACGTTTCAATAGTCTACAATTGTATAGAGTGTCTGGGATGTAGGGCCGAATTTTAAGTTGACAGCGTTTGTTCTCATGTTGACTGGATGTCGAAAATGTACGTAAACAAACCCCGAGTGATTCTGGGAATCAAAGGGATAGATTGAAAAATTCGTTAATTATATGCAGTCGGACGTTATGGTGAATGATTCGTCAAAAACTTCAATAACTCTCCTTCTTAGGTGTTATTTTTCACACTTAAATCGGCGATATTATTATGAATATAATTATAATAAGAAAATTAATTTTTGAATAAAATGTTTTTGTTTGGCTGTAGCTCATAAGTGCAAAATATGACCCAATCACAACCCAAAAGAGCAAAAATAAACATTCCATTTACGCAAATAAATTTTACTCAAATAAATATAAAGTTAATTTTATTAAAACCGTAGTTATTAAATAATGAGCATTTACAGTAATATTAGTATGAGTATTTTGTAATTAAATTTGAAATTTGAAGCTCCATTATTTTTAATCCAATTTGGACTTTTTTCTGTATAGGTACATGTTTTAATATTAGAGATGACTTTAGAGCTGAAATTCGTAGTTTTTTATCTATTTAATTTGAAGTTTTAAGTTAACTTCTGCTTGATGTACTTTATGCATTTTATCATAATTATAAACAATATTGTGCCAGGTAATAACATTTAGTTTTGCGCCATTATTCTACTACTAAGTTACAAAAACGCAAATCAGTTTTGTGTTTTTAGGTTATCGAAAAAAATAGACGATTTGTGCTCTTAGGTATCACCGTTTTATTTTATTGCATTTTCTAAATTGGTGCTATGTATCGGACATCCTGTATTAGCGTGTATATTATATTGAGCGTAAATAAATATACAACAGACAGACAAAAGACGAAGCCTGTATACATTAGGGAAGTAGTAATTAAACCCCCACCTTCTTCGAAATTGTAGAGTAGGTATATATAAAAAATATGTATAAAATTATGTATTTCATAAATCATTTATTAAAAATTATTAAAAATATTTCCCCCTCTGAAAATTGATCCTGATAATGTGCCTTCAATAGATACGAACCTATAAAAATAGGCCTCCCGTGTAATATAATATTATTATGTTAAAAACATATACTACGATAGAGAGCCCCATAACAATTTCGTTAATCGGTAACGTTTGACTATAACGGCTTGTATAATAATTGTAAATAATAATAAACGACATAATTATTGTGCCACGTCGTACCTAATTGACTATGAACTTAATATTGCTCATTGACGTTAGGCTTAGGATACCCTGTACACAAACACGTATTATGGCATTATTACATATTATGGCGCCTACTATACATTTACAATCCGCATTTCCTGTAAAAATTTTGTCGCTTTTAATACCGGAATAAAAATTTATCCCAACAATGTATCTGTAGTACTTATAATGATAGTCAATTCTAAGTATAATAATATAACATAATAATTATAAGGTTGGGATTTCGATATGCTTTGCATTGTTTTTAAAAGCTATGGGATGCTCGTTTTATAACATAAGATAATAATATTATCTTATGTTATAAAACGTATATTATTATAATATACATTTCATGTATTTTTGAATTAAAATAAGAAGTTGTTTTTTTGAAAGTGTTTCATTTATTAGAGCATTTTAGGATTTTTTAAGGCGTTTAACACTAAAATCCGGTTTCTAACAATTTTATTTTATGATTTTTAATTAAAAATATAACTTTTTAACGTGCTAACAAGGTTTATACCAAATCGAAAATTATTAATTGTAATTTTTCCAATAGATCCGTGTGACGTAAAAATCTAGATGACGAGTGGCAAAAAAAACTTAAATAAGAATCATAATTATTTTTTCAAACGAAGAGTCCAAGTAGAAGACTTTAAATTGCGCATTCCTGCAAAACTTTTTTAAATTTAATAAAAAATATTTTTTGGCTTAAAACAAAAAAATAAGTGCATTTAATAGATCATTATTTTGAGTTTTTAGGACATAAAATAATATTTTTTTTTATGAAATAACATTTCATGTTTTAATAATAATATATTTTCTCTGAAAATAATTCTCGCGGTTAGTTTTTATCGATATTTTAATTTCAAAGCTACAAAGTTACGTCTCACTTATACATAATAATAATACCATATAGGTTAGGTTAGATATCAAAATAATGCAATCTCTGTTTGGATACCTACCAGTTTGAAAACGTCAATTATTTGACGGTGTCGGAGTTTGTTGCCAACGATTTTCGATTTAATTGTTACCGACGAACGCCAACGATTTCGCGAAAACGAGACGTGTTCGTATATTATATGGATCGGGTAAAGTGTCGAAACTGCAAATTCGTGCTTATACACATACACACAATACGAACCCGAAATGTGCGCTCGTGAAACGTCACCCGCCGAGTCCTCTATATTTTCGCGTATATAATAATATGATATAATAAATGTTCGTTCGGTCAGTAATAGCGATCGCGTTCACACCGGTACGTGTTTTACGACGTCCAACAATAACGAAATGATCGAAACTCGTCCCGAAACGTGTTTAACGCACAAATTATATATTATTATTATTATTTGCGATGGGATGAAAAACTGCGAGCAGGGATGTACCTACGTGATAGTCGACGAAAACAATATGTATATACACACTTTCATTTCCCCTCAGAATTGTCAATACGACATATTTTTATGTTCAAAACAAAAATAATCGCGTACCTACGTTATATTATGTACACCGTCTCTCGTGTATTCTATACAATATATATATATATATATATATATAATGTGTATCCATTACAGATGAACATATTATATATATATATATAAATGTGCTTGTGTACATATATTATACATGGCGTGATTTGCCAATCACGTTCACCCCCATTTTTTTCTCTAAGAATAAACATTTTATTCAAACTCAGATTTTTAGAATTTTAAAATATTTAGATTTTTTATAATATTATTAAGGAGCGCCCGGTGGAGATACAAACTTTCTTTTTATAAACGAGAACTAGCCTTTTAAATGTAACGTATTCGATAGATGATTTTTTGAAAATGTTTATTGTATCTAAATGAAAACTTGAATAATTAGTTTTTAAGTTATTAACTTAATATATGTATTATACATAATAGTCCTTTGAAACGGTTACACAAAAATACAAAACAAATATGATATTGGATCTAGTATTTATTATCCTCAGATTTTTTTACAAATTCTAAGATGTTGATAGATTAATATTAATTACTCAAGTTTTCAAATTTCCATAGCCTCTATATCATTCAAGCCCATTATCATCGACTTTTTATCTTTAGTACTCAAATTTCAATAACTCAAAGACTACTCATTCGAATTTTGATTTAGATTAAACAAAATTTTTAAAAGTCGTTTGATTAATGGTTTACGGGAAAAAAGGATGGTTCTATTTTGAAATTAATTAGTTTTTATCGCCACAGAACACTCGTTAAACGGTATGCAAAGTCGAAATAATTGAAAATTCAAGTATACTTCAAAGTTCCGAAAATAAGAATTTGAACTCAATCATTTTGGAAGAAAAAATTGGGTCGAGTACGGTAAATCACCCCGTACATATACATATAACTACGTACGCAGTAAATCATTATCGTGAAAATGTAAATTTATTATTAATGATTGAATTTATTTTTCTCATACACATCTTCGTTTTGATATATACATAGAACAAAATTCTAACAATAATTCAATTGAAAGCAATTTATAAATTATGTATGGTACGTGAATTCGACATAGTCAAACAGTCGAATTTCGACGTATATCGGATATACCCTCACAGTGTGATTTTTTTACTAACACTCGGAATTCGAAACGTTCGGATTTACAATGTTTTTTCCTCCTTTCAATAAGCCTGTGCAGTTGCGATAACCGTCCAGTAATTAATTTCCCTTAAAAGTTTAGAAGATAACATTTTAGCGGATGAGATTTACGTTGTATCAATATAAATGACAAATATTGTAATCGTGACTGATTTGTCAACCGGCATCCCGTTCTACGGCCGCGATTTCTACAGATTAACTAAATAATTAATGCGGATATTGTCTAGATACAACTACATGATGTTTTATGACTATATATAGTATACTGTGTGATTTTATTTTACAAATAATTGTGACTATAAAAATAATAAAAGTGATCTAACAAATAAACATTTGTATGAAAAAAAAAAATAATATATATTATAGTATTTTTACATAAACACGAATGTTGAATACTTACTATATAATTTGTACGTATAAGCAAAAATCGATGGAAGTAAATAACGTTGTAACGCCTTGGAACCAGAGTATACATTAACATTGAAATAATCATATTAAATAAAAACGATAATAAATTTGATACATTTTAAAATTAAACTGTTATTTTAATTTTAAATAATTGTAGTTAACTATACATTTTCAGAGAAAAAAAGCAATGTAATATAATATGTTATATATATATATATATATATTATGTACCTATATCATAAAATATATAAACCTACTTTAAATATTATGAAAAATCATAAACTTAAAAAAAAAAAAAACATTTTTTATAGATTTTAAAATAAATAGTTTATGGATATAGTTTTGATTTCAAATTATAATAAAATTATTAATCTTAGACGTCCCTCTCGAGACATGGCCACGAATGGCAGACCACTGCCACAACCACATTACTAGAGTTTGATCCTAACATCTGTTTGTAGCCCTCCATTTGAAATTGTACCAACACTAAAAAGTATATCAATACAACGCCAGCAGTCTGCAAAAACAGTAAACGATGGTATGATTATTGTAATTTTAATGGTTGGCAAAAATAAATACAACTATTTCGTTTCATTTTTCAACATATTGTTCCATATAACTGTATTATGAAGTATATAAATTACATGATTTGTAATAATTTGTAATAATATAAAAATATTATAGATGGTTTATAATTTGTATCGGTCACTACATTATATTACTCGATGTAACATCACGGGTTTAATCAAATTACATGGACTACAATTCCTGGGGAATTCAATAGCAATAATTGTCAACTAATTAGAATTTATTTAAAACCCTAACGTCTTACCGCAAACAAAAGTGATAGATTTATATCAAAAAATCCGGAAGCTGTAACTTGTACTGCACGACTGTTAACGCGAAGCGTAAATAACCTTAGCTGTAATAAACAAACAATAATGGTTGAAGCATCAACGCCAATACAATGAACTATATTATTTTGTTGTGTGAAGAAAGCATCGTCTGAATCAGTGACCTTCAGAATTGAATTGCAATAAACATTAAAATTTAAAAATATTCAAACTATAATAATACACACTGTAAAAATGTATGCTTTCATTTGTACAAAACATATTATTATAAAATTAATATAATTAAAATAATAGTAAATTCATTTTAAAATGTGACTATTTTTACACAACATATAAAAACTAATAGTATATAATATTTTATCAATCAGTTTTTTTTTTTTAAACATATGAGTCATAAAAAATAAATAATAATCAAAATGGATCATGAGTCTAATAAAACTGAAGATCACTATTTTTTTATACATATATATAGTAAAATATTGCAGCAGATTGCTATATTTTAATATGAACTTTGAATAGATGAAGTTATTTATATAATAATAATAACAATAATAATTATTTTCCACGCCACTTCATAGCGATGTGTTCGTTTGATTTGGTTGTTTCACAAATAATATAATATTTTGTTGTTCGGACATTTCGGTTGTAATGTGAGTGTAGAAAATAACCATTCAATATTTACTAAGTATGTAGAAAAACAGTAGAATACGTCGACAAAAATAGTTTTTACTTTCTTGATTTTTAATCAAATAAGTATGGCAATTGAAATGAAAAGTCTGAAATTTGAAAACTTCAAGAATTTGTGTTAAATAAAAAAATAATAAAAATGTAGCTCAGTAATAATGAGTAGGTGGGTAATTAAGCTAGCTTTAATATAAAATATTAATGTGGGAGATCCGATATTACATCTAAGCGGTATAACGATTTGAATTCACAAAAATGTCGATGTCCCAAAATTTCTATTTTTTAACTTTTCTTTTAAACTATGATAGCTAAAAAGTTGGTTAATATCTCATTAAAAAGGGATTATCAATTAGACACAAAATGTAAAATTTTTAAAAAATTATTTTATTTTTCACAGTTACAAAAAGAGTTAATTTTGCTAGATTTTCATTTAACGAAGCAGATTTCTGAAACTGAAGAATGGATTTTGTTATTTGGGATCTTGTTAGATTCACATTGGCTAGAAAAAGTGTAGTGAAGATTTTCAGAACTTTATCTTCAATCGTTAATTCACTACAAAGCTTTAAAACTGAAAAACATCAAAAAACACCCAATAAAATGTGTTTTAAATTTTTTTTAAGCTCTGTAGTGAATTAACTATTAAAGATAGAATTCTGAACATCTTCACTGCACTTCTCCTAATAATTTCCTTAAATTACAATTTTGGTTTAATCATATTGTAATAAAAAACATACATATTAAATACAATTAATACATTTCTAAAAATTAAAAATCAAGAAAGTTGACATGCCGATCTTTGACTTGACAAGCGTTTTTTTCTTTTTAAATGCATTTAAAAACAGCAAATATTAATTATTTCATATCGGCATTTTACAGGGTATATTATTTGGCGTCATAAAGTGTTTGTATATGACATATTAACTGATCCATCGTCAGTTAAACTGTAAACACGAACGTTTTGTTAATATTTTGTTTTCTATAGTATCTACTACCTAAATAATGGCTTAAGGGAGGAAAAAATCGTTTACAATTACCTGTAGTATTGTAAATAATTCGATGCAGTATTAAATTGCTTTAATTACACGAATGTCTTATTTTAAATCCAAGATTAATAAATTCTAATCATGCATTCTCAATAGTTGTGGATATTAAATTGCCTTAGGGAAGGAGGGAAATTAAATTATATAAATACATATTATGCTTATTGTTATCGTAGTACATCACCCAACAAATTACAATTTTGTCTTGTCTATGGGAGGGATTTATTTCAACCCTCCATCCCCTATTTGTACACCACTAACAATATATAATGTTAGTAATAATTATTATTGATTACAATTAGTAGTCAAACGATAGCAAAACTCACGATCATAAAACTTCGTGATTCATCAATGATCATAATCATCATTGACAGGTGAAAGCCGATTATAATACTAAAAGTATATTCAGTAAATTATAGCATAACGATGACAATAATAATACAAATTTTAAGGCAAAATGTTGAAAAAAATGGGTAGAATTATGTAATACCTATTTAACATAATATTTAGGTAAAATAATTTTATGATGAAAATATTTAACGTATATTTTTTTAATGACGACAATTAACAAGAGAAACATCTGTCGCAAGGTTTCATATTTATGCATATATTTTACCAACCAACAATACCGTCGCCTTTTTTTTTTTTTTATTGGTAATTTTATACGTTGTTTGTACCGACCGTATCATAAAAATCACAGAGAAGACTCTGTGCTCAGTGTAACTGATATGCATGTTCATAACCGTTAAAAGTTGTATATGAATTCGAAATAATTTCGAAAAGAACTTATAATATATTTCTATTATATTATTCGAGTAAAATATAATCTACATACATATATGCATATTGTTTAACACCAGTCGAGCTTATTTAAGTCATATCCTAGTATACTAATACTGTAATTGGAATCTGGTAAAGCTACACAAAATTAAAATATAAATGTATACATTTAAGAGAAGACTGCCATTAATAACTTTGATAAATTAGGAGTGTTAGAAAATTTTCCAAATCCTTTCAATTCCTTTAATCGACTTCGAGGATGCAATTTATCCTAATCACCATCACATCCAAGCCAACCATCATTGGTATTAAAAAACCTAAACTTAGTACACTATACACAGATATCATCCAATCCACCTAATGCCTATTAAATGTAATAAAATAAAACAGTAGCATCATAAAATGACATTGTTACTGGTATTGGATTTTGAACGGAACTAATAACATAATTAGATTTTCAATGATTTATGTATGAAAACACTTTTTATACTCGAAAAAATGGTTCAATATTCAACTTCGAGAGAGGTTTCTGATAGAAAATTGGAACATTGTACCTTATGAGGTCAGAAATAGAAATTGCACAGTACTTTCGAGAATATTTATAAAACTCAGTTAAACCAAAATCGACTTTGTTTTATTGTTATAATTTAAAAACAAAAATCCATAGACTAGGTATTTTCAGTTAATTGTTATACTTACATTTCATAAACATGATACAATTGCTGTCTCTTTTCAAGCTATTTATAAACATTTGAAATTTTAAGTTTTAATTGATTAAAGTAAGGTATTATACAATTTATTTGCGAGTAAAAAATCTTGACAGTTGAATACAAGCTTATGTTCCTCACAAGGAACTGAGAAGAATGAACACAAGGAAATGATTGAAATTTTGGATTCGATCAGCCCCAAGGTTAAAAATCTAAGCATCAAAAACAGGCTAACCAGACTCTCCAACTCCCTGCACGATATAACGCTAGGTAACGACCCTACCACAGAGCAATAATTTAAAAATTAAACTTAAAAACATCTTATTAATATCTTATACTCCCACCAATCCATTATCCATTAAAAAAAAAAAAAAAAAAAAAAAAAACATGAAAATTCTAGAATGGAATATGAATAGTTTCTACAAAAAGGTAGACGAACTAAAAATACTAATATCCGAAATCACATCCGAAATAATTTGTCTCCAAGAAACCAACTTCACAAATACCGCAAAATTATCCAACTACAACGACTTTAGCAAACACAGAACCACCGGACTTAGGGCCAATGCGGAGTAACAACATACGTCAGCTCCATATACCCGTCCAAAGAAATCTATATCTCAACTCATCTCGAAGCAGTAGCAGTATCAGTAAAACTCTATGATATTGAAATAAACGTATGCAACATATATCTACCTAACCAACACACATTTACGGATAAAGACCTAGAAAATATAATAAAGCAACTTCCTAAGCCCTTCATTATAACTGATGACTTCAACAGCCACAACGACAGATGGGGTTTTTTAAATACTGATAATCGAGAAAAAGAAATTGATAAAATCCTTGAAAGCGACAACTTGGTACTACTTAACAGCACAGAACCAACACGCATTAACCCAATCAATGACAACCTTTCAAATATTGACCTGTCATTTTCCAATGTATCCCTCGCACAAAGACTTGACTGGTCGGTCTTAAACAAAATTATTAGCAGTGACCATTTCCCTACAGTTATACAACTTGTTACCCGTCATAATGACAATACCCCCAAACTCGAGAGATGAAACTTGAAAAATCCCGATTGGCTTTTATTTTCCGAATTGCTCGAAGACAAAGTATTTAATATAAATATATCCGAGTTCCAAAACACAGAAAAATTGGTTGATGAATTTACTGAAACAATAATCTCAGTCGCCAATAGGAAAAACAATATCCAAAACTCCAAAACCAAAAGTCCCCTGGTGGAACCATGACATAAAAAAAGCAATTAAGAATAAAAATAATGCATTTAAAAAATTCCAAAAAACCAACAACCAAGAGGACTTTATACAACTTAAACATTTAAGAGCTAAATCAAAATACCTGATAAAATCAAGTAAAAAGTTGTCATGGGAAAAATTCACTAGTAGTATCAATGATAAGACTGACACTAAATTAGTTTGGAACAAAATCCAATCACTAAAAGGACTCCGACGACATCGAAAAATTAATCTAATCGACACGAATTTAAATCAACTAGTTAACAACTTCGACCAAATATCTAACAACCTAGGTGAATATTTTTATTATAACTGCAGTGATAATAACTTTAAACCTCATTTTCTAGTTCACAAAAAAAATTGTGAGAAGGAACATATAATCAATACCGCCAATAAAAACCATGCCGACAAATACACATCAACTCGTCAATTAACTTACAGGAAATAACGCTCATGTTCAAAAAATGTAATAGCAACAGTTCCGGTCCCGATTCTATCCCTTACTCGTTCATCCGAAACTTTAGCATTAAAACTTTAGAATTTCTCCTCGGCATATTTAATCGAATATGGAACGAAGGACACTGGCCAAAAAAATGGAAATCAGGAACCATAATACCCATACTTAAACCAGAAAAAAACCAATTTAAAACCGATGGTTACAGACCAATTACCCTACTCAATACTATGTGCAAATTATTTGAAAAAATAATAAACAATAGACTGTCTTGGTATCTAGAAAAAATTTCTTTTTTTTCCCCAAAACAAAATGGATTCAGAAAAAATAGATGTACTATGGATAGACTATATGAAATTAATGAAGAAATCAAGCAAACATTAGAAAACAAACAACTTATGGGCGTTATTTACTTAGATATAGCCAAAGCATATGACACCACCTGGAGACATAACACTATAATTAAATTAAATGCAATTTTATGCCAAGGTAAACTGCTCAACATTATAACCAACTTTACTGCAAACCGAAAATTCCAAGTAAAAGCTAATAACCACCTATCGCGCGAATTCACTCAAGAAAATGGAGTCCCCCAGGGTTCAGCTCTTTCAGTAACTCTTTTCCTCATCGCAATCAATGACATCATCCTGAATTGCAACCTCCCAGTAAAATACAACTTATTCGCCGACGACTTCAATTACTGGCGCAAGAGCAAAAACGTCGAAACCGTTCAAAACTTTTTACAAATAACCACCAACAACCTAGAAAAATGGGCAAACAAAACCGGATTCAACTTCTCCCCCGAGAAGTCTGTTTGTTCAACTCTTACTAAAAAAAGAGTCAATGAGATAGAAATCAAACTAAATGATACCCCAATTGCCAACAAAAATACTGTTAAAATGATAGGTGTTTTATTCGATAAGCGTCAAACTTGGTCCCCCTACATAAATCACTTAAAAAAATCCACAAGCAACTCATTAAAAATAATCAAAATATTATCTCACACTTCATGGGGCGGTGATTCTAAGTCTCTCATTAAAATCTTCAACTCAATCATCCAATCCAAAATCAACTACGGGTCAATATTATACAGAACAGCTGCCAAATTAATCCTAAAACAAATCGACACAGTAAACAACAGCGGTTTAAGACTATCACTAGGAGTCTTCCGTAGCAGCCCAATGCTCAGTATTTATAATTTAGCCGGCGTACCATCCCCACCACTGAGAAGAATAGAGCTACTCATCAAATTCATTGCAAGACCCTCCAGTCGCAACGGAGTCAAATACAGCAATATCAACAACGAAATTGCTAAGCTGACCAATGAAAACGTATTCACCTCCGGCAGAATTATTCCTCGTGAATTTAATTCAGCTCCCCCTTGGAATAATAATCACCTAATCAACACCGAGCTAAACGCCTTTTCCAAATACAATACAGCACCGGCGATATTCAAAAGATATGTGCAGAGATTTCTCGATGACTTCAAAAACTTTAAAAAAATTTATACTGATGCTTCAAAGTCAGACGATGGGGTCGGAATTGCAATTATTCCCGAAAAACAAAACTTAGCATTCAAACTTCTAAAGGAGTGTTCCATACTCTCCGCTGAAGCTATGGCAATCTTAAAAGCCATAGAAATAATAAACAGATCAGCGCACACCAAGTATATAATTCTAAGTGACTCTCTTAGTGATATAAATAGCATTAAAAACAATACCAATCCCAGTGAAATTTCAATACTCATCCAAAATAAACTCGACGAAGCAAAAAAAAAAACCAAATAATATTGTTATGGATACCAGGACATTACTGGTATTATAGGCAACGAAACTGCGGACACATATGCCAAATTCGCCATTTCCAACAACGACACACCATTACTTGACTTCCTGACCTACGACTACTTCAAAAACTCTCTGAAAACATACATAAGGAAAAAATGGCATATTTTCTGGAATAACCAATCCACAAAACTAAATCAGATCAAATCTACAACGTTCAGATGGGAAAATCCCAATCTCAATCGAAAGGATGAAACTTCTCTAAATCGTCCAAGAATTGGACACACGCGGTTAACACACGGATACCTCATGTCAAAAGACAAACCTCCCTGCTGCGAAGCTTGTGGACAACGTCTCACCGACAAACATATATTGACAGAATGCCAAATCTACGATCAGGAGCGAATGGACCTCAATTTAACAGATACCTTAGATGCAACCCTCGGTCCTAACCCAAATCAGAACAGAAAAATTCTTAAATTTCTAAAACTAACTAATTTAATAGACAAAATATAATCGCATAGCTATTATAAGAACATAATGTACATAATCTTAATTAGTATTAGTATTTAAATCTTGTGAACTAATGGCCATTGCTGCCGAGTTGTATTGAAGATCAATAAAAAAAAAAAATCGGTACTTAAACATATTATAACATATTATAATATGAAAATAAATGCAATTTATTTACAAAAAATTAAAGCAAAAATTTTTCAAAAATAACATTTCAATTGATAATAAAAATGGAGGTATAGTTTGAAATCTAAAAATGACCAGTTGAAATTATAAATAAAGTTTAAATTGAAAATAGAAATTTATAATGAAGGGTTTTGTAAACTATAAAGATAAAGTTATATTAATTTGGGATAAATATTTCACTTTTGAATAAAAATTAAATAAAGGAAAAATATTATAATATTTAATATATAAAAATAATTTAAAGTAAATGTACTAATTATACATTTATTGTATTTCTATATATAAAACGCGTACAGTAAGAAAAAGTCAAACAGCATAATATACATTTGCAGAAGATATAAATAATAATAAAATATGACATTTTAAAAAAAAAGAATGACGAATGCTTTTCAAAAATTAATTATCGTTATAATACTATATGAAGCCTATAGCTTATTATTATTATTTATTTCGGGAGAAAAGAATTTGTAAATGCACAGAGATTTTATGATAAGTATACGGTCAAATAAAAGTAATGTTTTCGACTAAACTGCGATCAACGATATAATATTCTAGCTGTTTAATCTGACTTCGACCAGAAAAAATAAACGAAAATTTATCATTATAATTTTTTTAATTTTTTACTTTTTTTATGACAACAACCATTTTTAATTCCTTATTTCAAAGCAAAACATTCTTTTTTGAAGTACTTTTGTATATAAAAATCGAATTTTGAACGAGTAATTTATGATTTATAAGTATTAAAGTTTAAATGAGTGGAGCAGAGTGGTTCATGTGTACCCCAAAAGTGTTGGTTCACTACTATGTTGGTCCGCTCATCTAAACTTTAAAATATCGTACTTATATTTATTATAACAAACTACTTGTTCGAAATTTTATATTTATAGATGTAAATACTATGATTAATATTCTGCTTCGGACCATGAAATTAAAAAAAGTGTCTTGTCATTCGAAAGAGTAAAAAGATAAAAAATTATAACGACAACAATTTGTAAAAATATAATTTTTTTTTCAAAAATGTCGTTTTATAACGACTTAAAATTATGTAAAAGAAAGATTTTTAAAAATGTTAGTTTTTTCTAAAATAACGAGTGTCTTACGGAATACCTTGTTATATTTGATATAGATATTATATTTTATTTATACAAGAATATGATTTTCCACATTCACTCATTAGCAGCATTCAGCGCTTTTGCAAACTATAATAAATCGAATTCATTAAGAATTTTTCGGTACAAAAACTCCATATAAAACAAATAATAATACAGTACATAGTTATTATATTGTTTCAAACTCTGTAGCGTCGTCACAATTAACAAAGCTGAGAACGGCGCGAGAGGGATTCGCGACGCTGTTAAAAGGATAACCTGAGTGATGAAGACACTACGCATTATATAATATTATACATACATCTGTATGTTTAAAAGAATTAACGGTGTCATTAAAAACTACAATAAACTGCAGTGAAAAACCGCTACGCTACTTTGAAACAAGTAAAAATGGGCGAAACAAACGTATCGGAAGAAATCGATTCAGACTCAAGCGAGATAAATGTGCACGGATATTAAAATAATATAATATATTGCATTGTTTCCGTTCGTATTATAATATTTTTCTATATCATACATACTGCGGCGTTACCAACAGTCAGAGATATAGAGTAATATCGCATGGTTATTTTGATTAAATTTGTTTTATATAAAATTATATATTAGCCACAATAGTTTTGCCTAGTGTAAAAATGATATTACTGTGTATACTGTATATGTATTTAATAATATATTGTCATTTTTTCTTACATTTTCAGCGGAGATGGCCTTAATTTTCTTTTAATAAATGTATGTTTTTTTAGCTCCGAAATGTTTGCGTACAAATAGTATATTAGGTTAGATGTTAAGTTATATTAAGTTCGATCCATCTGATAGTTTTTTAAAAAGCTACAAAACCTGTTTAGGATAGAACTCTATTGTCCAATTGAACGTGAAGAATTTATAAAATTTATAGTTAAATGTTATTTTTTGGTTTTAATTTTGATTTAATAATTTTAACAAAAATTATAAGATAACGCATAACATGCAAATAGATATAATGTGATAGTAATACTATGAAAGCGAAATCCATACAAAAATCTTATAATATAATACAATTATAATATATTTTGAACTGTGAATGATAGTAAACGAACTACTTCGAATAACAATTATAACCGTTTCTGACGGACAGTCATTATTGACACAATTTATGAGTATTTATTATAATAATATTTTATAGCCCAGATGTCAAAACCGCATAAAGTTGCGAAAACACGATGGGCATCGTAAGTCTTTGCGACTACATTATTATTGTAACTTATTGGGCATAACTATTACATAATATTACAATATTACCTACGCCCGTGTTAAAAAAATAACAATCACATGTCGTGTATGAACTCATAAAATATTTATCACAATTACCAAGTACTGATACAACCATTAGTTATATTATTTCGGTTATTTTATTATCGTACCTACACAATAATAATAATAATAATAATAATAATAATAATAATAATAATAATAATAATATGATTGTATACTAACAATGGTTTGAGAATTCAAATCATTCGACACGTTCGAGGACAAGTGTTTGAGGTGAAAAATTATCTTTTTGCTCTGAAATAAATTTCAACAGTACACACAATGTATTATTATTTAATATTTATTATTATTTATGTCATATTCACAATACTTATACACACATTAATATACAGTGAAATCTCTAAAATACCGGCCTCTTTCGATCGTTGAAATTTGGCCGATTTTCATAAGATTCAGTTTGAAGAAAGTTTTTAGTTTGTTTCCAAAAAAATCTCTAATATTTGAAGATGTTCATTTATTTAGATGTGTTTTTTTTAATGTTTCAATGTATTATACATTGATACAATTTGTGCAATTAATATATTATACAGGATATCCGTGTCCAATGTCTTATAAGTTCTGTTTAGAGATTAATTTTGGATAATTTATTTAAGTATTTATTTTCAAAAACGCTGATTGAATCATAAAACATATATTGTAATATATTTACATGACTAATATATTATTTAAAACTGTAAGTAAATTCATATAATCTATTCGAGAAAAGGTACCTTTTTTCGATGTATCGTTACGTTGTATTCTTTCGAAATAGGACACTTTGAAATAACAAAACATCGAGCAGTATAGTATCTTGTTTTAGGCAGGATTAAATATTAAACAGGATCACAGAAACAACTTTCAGTAATCCTGTATAGAATAATATCCAACTCGAAAAAAAGGGCAAAACGATTCACAAATCTATCTAGTTGATCCAGAGGAAAGCGTATCCAAAGTTCTGTTATTCAAACCCGGCCAATGCTTTCTCTTTAAAATATATTATAATAGGTACATTATAATATATTCTATTATTTTAGTAAATAATTGGGCGAGTACAGTGAACTATACACTATTATTTGACGGTGTATTGGTTAGGTTGGGTTGGTACGGTCTATTGAAGCATCATAATGCAACGCATAAACTTATCTGCATACTGTGGTTGCCGTGTATTATAATCACGGTTAATGTTATAAATCACTTATTGTTATTAAAAAGTATAAGTATAGGTCGGACAAATACTTATATATATAAATTATGTCGATTATTGTATCAATACACTGCATAATATTATCAGTTTAAGATCATAAAATGAAATAATGACCTTAGATTTTGAAAATTGGTTAAAAATCAATGAAAATATACCTACTATATATTACCACAATTTTATACCAAAAAAAAAAAAAATATATATATATATATATTAACACATTTTTCACAAACAAATGAACTTGAAAAAATTGAAAATGAAAAGATTGAATTGAGTCAGAAATGGATACTGTAAAACCTCCAAGTCATTTTGAAATGAAAAATGCCCTACGAGTTTGACGAAAATGAGTGCAACATAACTCGTCATATTTAAAAACTACATAACAAATATTAACATTTTATGTGTGTATTAAATTTAATATCCAATGCTAATACATATTACATGCAACAATTTATGTTCTAAGTTTTGTTCAGTACCAAAGTGATTGCATTAAGTGGCGACCACTATATTTAGAGAATCTCGAGTTAGTACAATATACATTTTTAAAGAAAGTTGCTACTGTCCCAAATTAACTTGTATACAGAATCTCCTATAAAGCCATTCAGTAGTTATCAATTAATTTGGATTCACTAAACTTAAGAATAAAACGTTTTGATATTTTTATGTTTCAATTATTCTTAATTTTTAAATATTCTATATTTTAATTTAAGTATTTAGTACTTTGTACTTCGTATAGCTATAATCAAAGTATTGTAACGTTATGTTTATCTGTCTTTGTAATTAATTTTCATTGTATTTAAATAATAATACAATTATTATACTTAAAGAGCTATTTTTTCCTTTACATGCATTAATAAACAAGAAAATAATATGATCTCAATCATTTAAAAATCTCTCTCCTAACCTAACCTACCTCTTTGACGGAAGAATCACACCTATAGCATAGATAGATAAATTTTCCTATAATAATGCTCGACTCGATGATGCCACTGATATATGGATATGCGTTGTCCTTAAACACGCGACGGACAACCGTATCCCATATCATTACGTACATAAACAGCAACAGCTGCACGTAAATATCCATTATTGTGAATATCAATTCAGGTCCAAAGGTGTCTGACATGGTTTCCATGTAATCCTCTACAAACCAGTGGTCGTTCATTAGTGCATTTAACCGCACCGCTCGTTCAGCTTTTGAACTCACTTCGCATAACTCTTCTAACTCTCTATAAATATAAATACAATAACAAAAATGCATAAAATAGTTGATAATAGAATGCTGTAAGTATAGTATTTATAATATGTGCGTTTAGTACTATGGATTTATCACGTTTTCATCACTTGATTTTTTTTTTTAGGGTAGTCAAAAATAAAATATATATTAGAAGAAAAAAATATATAGTATAATTATTATATACTAGAACATACTAAAATGTCGTTCTTCAACATATGGGTATACTTATATTACCTATACATCATGCCGTATTACCAAAGCTGAACACGTTTAATATTGATCGTAGAATTAATCGAAATCTACGTTTTTCTTTCTGCGACAAAACCGCATAAAATCGCTTATTAATCGCACATCCAAGGGCAAAAAAATATAATAAATTTAGGGTTCAGATTTAAGTTCCCTAAAAACTATCAAAAAATAATCAAAATTTCCTAAAACAAGCTTTTTAAACGCAATAATTCCCTTAAAAATAACCAAACATTTTTTTTATAAGCACGCAAATATGCAAGCATCAATGATACGATCGCTTAACTTTCGCCATTTTTAACACTTTTTTATCCAAACTAAACCAACAATAATAAAAAAACAATACCAAACTTAGACACGCACAATAAATAAACAGTATACTGCAAATGAATTTGATCGGGATATATCTCCAAACTTACGAATTTGTAATTATATATTTGAGTCTCACTCATTTATTAAATATTACATCTGATAATGGATGAAGATAGATAAAGAAGATATCGCATTCTTTTATAGAACAATTTGCATTTGATACAAATGAAAAATACCTAAAAACTATTATAGCAAAATATATTATAAAATCAATATTAATTGATATAATATTTTGAATTTTCTAGTTTACACTAAAAGCGTTCGTACACTATATTAATATATGCACTAAGAATTAATAAAATAACCTACAAAATATGATGAACAAAAATTTTACCTTTGAAGTATTTGTTATATTAAACGAATTATGTACTTGGAATGTATTATCCTAGAGCACCCAAAAACTAATGTACTTTGCAATGAAATCCGGGCCATAATTATAACGTAGACCGTGTGTGCTTTAATTATTACGGGTCACTATAAGTATAATTAATAGGCATATAGTAGTGGTGTTGGCGATCAGTCTAAAACAAATTCTTCAAATATATCAGCGCAAAACTAATAATCGGCTTACCGTAGAATATCTATCGCTTTTCTATTTGATTATTATGATCATCCACATTTTCATTTATAGCCCACGCGTGACTTAACCTAATCTAACGTGAACATCACCCGTACAAATGGGCTAAACTATATTATATTATTATGTTGGCAACAGTTGCACGATTTCATCCATCGAATAAAACGAAGCCCGAGAAAGTATGCAGCTGACTGACATCATCCAACGACAAATTAACTTCGTAGTACAGCTCAAATATGAACCATCACTAATCATCGTAGTAATCAGTCTGGCTGAACATTAACGAGTTAAGTTGATTTTAATTTTTTGTTAATTTGGCGCACTAATTTGAGTTTTTTTTTATCAACTTATTTATTTGCATTTAATTTGTTTGCCCCGGCATTCACCGTTAGAAATAAATTTAATGTTCAGTTTTTAATTTTCTCGATTAGGTTAATTATGAATTTTCATATATTTTTGTTTTTTGATTATATTAATACTCGTATAAGAATAAATTTGTTTTTAGATAATTGTTCGTGCATAAACCATAAAGTATGTCAGAAATTAAAATTATTACTAGGCAAACATTTTTAAGAGGCACGCAGTTCTCGTATTATTTATCTTACTCATTTATCTTCATTTTAAAAATAGACGCATTTTATAGTAAACTTACATTGTTCACAATTAAGAATGTTTAGACTTTCATTTTAAGAATTAGGAATGTAGGTATTATAATAATCAATAATAATATAGGTGGGTACATTAGGTTTTGACTGATTGCAGACTTAATCAACCTTTAAATATTATTTTACCCGATAGTCTGAGTTTAGATTTGATTTAAGCACTTCGATTGTTCCTATCTAAAGAGGTCCATAAGGAAAAAAATATACATAGCCATTATACACAATATTACACGCAAAAAAAAAAAATATAAAATTAGATATTAAATAACTATGGGTGGGCAATAAATTCTTTAAAAAGATAAGAAAAATAACATAGGATAGCAAATCCATAGTCTAGAAACCATGAGGGGTTGGTTTGTGTGAAAACGCACCGCGTATACGACCTGACCTGACCTGTTGATGTCCTCGTACGACTGTTGGGCGACCACGCACAAGATGCTGACTAGGTTTATGAACACGATGGGTACCATGTAAGCGGTAAAGTACGGGTAGTAAAGGTCGGGGTACCGTTGTGGTATGCTCATGACGGTGGTAACCAGCTTAAAGATGATGACGACGGAGAACAGAACGACCATATACGCGTTGGGCGATAGACGACGGCGCGGGTACCTGGACCGGAGCAGCAGCCGAGCAGTCATGTTCAGCACGTCGACGGACTGGGGCAACCGGACTAGCACCAGAGACACGACGATTGGGCTGATGACTGTGTGTGAAAGTAACATTCCAAACACGCTGCAATAGTTGTCTCGAGAACAGTTGAGCGATTGGCGCTGCATGAGCGTGTGGCCCAAGTAGAAGCACATCCGGACAAACGCCCACGTCTGCAGCGCCAGCTGGGCGCCCCACAGTGCTAGGCCGCTATTGCTCACGTGAAAACATCCGTCACGAACTGCAATAATACATTATTATAATTATATTATGCATTATGTAATATTGCAGATAATGGTCTATTATAATATTATGACGCATCCACTTGGTCAGTGTTGGAGAAGACGTTACTTTTTTTTTTATATTTAATTACACTACGAATTATGTATTTTACAAATTTGTCATAAAGTTATTCTAAATTGTTACTTTTTTATTCGGTCAAGTTACACTACTTTTGAGTTAAAAAAATGATTTAATATTACAATCATAGTTTCTTTTTAATTTAAAATTTCAAAATTACTAGAGCTTAATAATTAAAAGATGTTGTCAATACATCAACTATTAGTAATGACAATCAAAAATATTAACTTTTACAAAATGTTTATTTGAGGACAATAATACTGTTTATCACATTTTATTTTTAATTTTTTAAATTTAGTTTAAACAACAAAGCATTTTCCAAAATTATTACTTATTAATAATACAACTTTTTTGTTAAATAACTCTAACAAACATTTTATAGTCAAAAAATAGTACTCATATATTATCAATTGGTTCTTAAACTGTATTAAAAAATAAATAAATAAATAACGATAAAATGTAATCAATTTATTATCAAATTACTTAAAAGATAATTTCATTAAAGTGACTTGTAACTTAAGTTATGTTATCCCCCATCATTGTACATATTGTAGTGTAATCAAGCTTTTCGTGGAGATGACGTGAAATGTATATCCGTGAACTTCGATCGTAATATGCAATTTGTTATTATTAGGTTCGAAAAATTGATACAAATTTTATCCATTTCCATTTATTTCTTTTCTTTTTAGTGTAATTTTTAGATTCAAAGCAGTGCGGTAATGTATAGATTTTAAAACGATCTACATGTTTTATTATGTATATGTACACGATTTATAGTAGAAAAATGCTTTGATAATAAAATTTAAAAATTATTTCTGATATCAAATTGGATTTAGTTGGTACTTTTGGGAGGTGTTAAAATAGAAAACTGTTGGCATTAATCAAAATAAACAGAAAAAAAATGTATATTAAATTACCTATAAATTACTTATAATGAAATTTAATTAATTTACAATGAAATGTAATGAATTTACAATTAAATTACTTAAAAAGTAATTTCATTACAGTAACGTGTAACTTTTGAGTTAAGTTATTCCCCAACAATGCACGTATATATCATATGCTTAATACTATAGTCAAATGGCCTCTATTGCAACCCTCTTCAGATGACCATGAAAAAGAACATTGGGTTATTATAACAAAATAATATAGTAATATTAAGATATAAATGTAATTTATAAAATAATATCACATATAACACATTCATTACATAACTAAAATGATAATTGTTAATATTAATAAAATAGTCATGTTTTAATTGATTTTCTGTAGGTATCACATCTGCAAAATTATAGTACAACACGCATTTATAATGTAGTTTATTTATACCTAAATAATGAAAATATGAGCACTAATAATTGTGCATATAAGGCCGGATTCAAATAGTTTAAGCACCGGGCCAGACATTTTTCCTTCTTTCAAAATATAAATGATTATAATAAAGGAACAACAAACATACGTTTTTAAGTGTTTACTAATAAACACTGTATGAACTAAACTTTAATTAAAAATAATTTTATTAGTAATATTCTATAATATAATAAAACATTAACTACGCTAAGTGTAAAATAATGGTTTCCATTTCACGACATCGATAAAATGTGTAACCATTACAAGGACCTAAAAACGTCTTATACGTTATGATCGAAGTATATGATATATATACTATCATTTCTTGAATTTTAGAAATTCTACTGTATGTTAATTAGGTGTTACAATAGTGTAATATTTTGTATGTGTGAATATTTATTATTTATACATATTTCTTTATACGATCCAATATAGGCGCCCATCTGCAATATTAGTCCAGCAAGCAATTAATTATATTACCACTCCTCATAAGTGTCACTATTTTCGATTTAATTTCCAGGGAGAAAAAAACCATTCAGAATAATACGGGCTTCAATATGGTAGTTTTTTTTCAATTATTGATGGTAATAATTTTGAAATTGCATCTCTTGGGTTTTGTCATTTAAAGGTATAATAAACTATACAAATGCGATAACAAAGTATCGATCTAACTAATGTAAATGCCAAAAGAAGTATTTTTTTGTGGTGGCATTTTTTTTTTTTTTTAATGTCCATTTTAAGGAGCACATTTTTGGAGGTGACCAATTATTACTGGGGTGTAATAGCATTTTTTAAATAACGCTAAAATCAATATTAATTATTTTTATATTTTATTTGATTTGCTGTAAACAATTCTTTATCTCGTTATGAATACATTTTTAAATTGTTGTCACTATATTGATTATTTTTACTATGGGCATGGTAACTGATAAACATACATTATATTACGAAAATAGCGCGATACATCTACCTCTAACACAGTTCACGTATGTAAGTCATTTTAATGGAAATTTTACAAAAGTTTGTAAGTATAAAAGTGAGAAAAGATTATTTAGTTAAATTATTATTGGTGGTATGTATATTATTGTATTATTTGATTGTTTCAACCAAAATGGTTATAGTTAATAAATAGATCCTTTTTTAATTCAATTAATTATATAGTTTTAGTTTTGAAATATGTGTACAATACATTTGTTGGCACTTACTTATTCAAGATAATCAATAAACTGAACGTAAAGGAATTTAGTCCTGATAAAACGAAATCTGAATTCAAACGACAGCTTTAATAATTAAGCTCAATTATTCATTGAATATTATGTTTGATTTGGTTCTAAGAATTTTGTCCGTAATAGGTGTTTGATGGTTTGAATCGTCCAATGGATGGATTAAACAGCGACTACTAACTATAATTAATTGTAAATAAATTAAAAAAAAATACCGTACCGCACCGAACATGACGGTGGCTAGGAGCTAAATTGCCTATTCAGGTCGCCGTATTATCACAATCTCACTATTTATTGACAGCGTCAAAAATATAATAATATATTGTAATACATACGAAATACGTGGTTTTTAATAAAAAAAAAATAGCGTTAATCAAGGCTCGTCTTTTATTAATTGTCGATTTAGCAATAACAATCGGACGGGTAACGTAGATATAATGCATAACCTAACAGAAAGAAAGCTACTCATTATCTGTTCGATTGTATATTTTAGAACATCGTCGTCGAGGTACGATGATGATTCGGACGTTTTTATGGCCTCACCGTTCTCGTGTCTCCTCCCTATGAAGTGTACCGTGTTTCTGTAAGGAATTTTTCCACAGTTCGCGTAACTGACCGGTAAAATACCAAACAATTTACATGCGTAGTAGACAGGCGCTATCATAGCCATAGGACTCCATTTGAATGGTCGTGTGTTCATTGTTCATGGAGCGGCAGTCGCGTAGGTAACCCAATACTGTAATGTCTGTGTAGGTATCACATCAACACTGTAGTGTCTGTATTCCCGAGCGATTGAATTATATTATAATACTTACAAGAAATAAAGAACCCAAAATAACGCGAATATAATATGCGAGCATCATACAATGTAGGATATTATATCGTAATATTTTTGGGTTTTCTTCTAGAAAAAAATACACTGCATAAAAATTACATTGAAGTTTTTTGTTATTATACACGTCATGTCTGCCTATGGGAAAACAACATAATAGCAGATCCTATATATATATAATATATTTTATGGTATTTTATTGTGTATCGTTGTCATTGTTTTCAACATCACTTTAGGTTTCTATATATAATAATATATTATTATTATTATTGTATTATTGCCTGGTCAACGCGAATAACATAAAGGACTTGAAACGTCATAATAAACCAATATTATGATTGACTATAACCGAACGTTTCATTTACAATAATCACATAATGATAATATTATACCAATATAATAGTGGTGTACAATAATAAACACTTCGGCCCAACCACCAGTTTAACAATATAGAACGCGCATATTACAATGATAATATTAGTAATAATGTCTATGCTTTGCGCCCTAATTAACCCCTTGCAGGGGTCCTTGTAAAAACATTTAAAACTTTTTTTGTGTATAAAATAAAAAACTTTATTGACGTACAATAACTGACGTTACGGAGTGACGCCTGTGAATTGACCCGAATAAAACATGGATTGTCGTCGAAGTGATGGTGCAGGGAATTATTAATCGAACAAAAAAATATTTTACATAACGTAAATCGTTATACTTGAATAGTATGATATATAAAATTATAAAATTTCATATTGGTTTCTGGGAGTGGGATATAATAATATCATGTTTCGCAGGATTTATTCTCAACGGACCATCGACGGAAACTAAATAATGGATTCCGAACAAATTTTATGAAGCGATTCATGCAGATATAGCTACCTATATTAAAAATAACAGTTTATACTTTTAAAAAAAAATGTTTATAACACTGTACATTTTTATAAAAAGAAAATATATTATATATGTCTTATTGTACCCATAGTGGTTAAATTATAGTTTTTAAATTTTGTATTAATTGTTTTGATGACTTATATTTATTTATTTTTTATACTTAAAAGCAAAATACTTTCCTAAAAATTATAATAGCTTAAAATTATTTCACTAAAAGAAATAATAAGTTCAGATGAGCGGCTAAGTATGGTTCGTTACAACTACAATAATATTAATAAAAACATACTGTGAAACCTTGAACGAATATAAGTCGAATTTTCGATAACTCTAAAGAATGATTTTTCCCCTGCATTTATGTATATACATACAATTAATCTATAACACGAAATTTTTTTTTGTCTCCAACCGATTCGAGTTATTGAGATTTCACTATAATTTATCAAGTTGCATTCATTAACATTTTTCAAAGAGTATACTATTTTTTGATTCTAAAATTAAAATATACGAGTATGTACCTAAGCACAGTTATGCTAAAATTATTATTATTGTGACTAATGAAATCATCGCCAAGGTAAAAAAAGATATAATTCTATTGTAAAAATTGAATTGCAGTAAAATAAAATAAACTTAAAAATACAAAGAAACACGTACATATATAATAATATATATAGTATCTTTTAGCTGGTCTGTCTTAGGTTACATATATAATAATAAATAATGAGAGAAAGTACGTGATCATTATTTTTATTTCATATACATTATTAATTGAAACGGTCTAGTTTTGGTATTATATTTTCATTTTCATATCATTAAACAAACTGAACAACACCGTTTTTACTGTACCCAGCTACGCGTTCACGTTTTTATTTATTTTTTAACGACGGTCGGTGTCGATGTATCTGTTTTTTTTTTTTTATATTCCAGCAGCTCTACGACCGTCGATGCGAATTATTATTGCTAGGTATACAATATCATATATAATATGTTTATGAATGTCGAACGCGTGTCCGTATAATATTTTATATATTATTTTTTCGCAATATTTGCTATGGTCAGCTGTGCATTCTGCAGCATTATAGCCTTTTAAAATAATATAATAATATTATAATGTGCATAGACTAATATATAATATTATAATAAATATGTAAGTATGTGATGTATGCACACGGTTCGCTATTATTCATCGTCCTGCAGTTGCATGATAAAATAATATCCGCGAATGTTTCATAAATTATTTTTTTCCAGCAGTGTACGATAATATGCCTCCACATACCGCCGCTGTCGACTTCAATTAACCCGCGAATGCCGGAATCAATGAATTACATTACAGCGGATGGCGAGGACGTCGAAATTAATTTGCATTCGTTTTATTATACGACTCGGCGTGCAGGCGTTTAAACACCCGAATTTATTGAACATCGCCTACAATCCGCTTATACCAAACGCCATATTATATTCGGGCGCTGCATACAAAGCCTTAACAATAATATGCACTCGCACACGTTGTATTATGTTATAATTGTACTGTAGACAAACACTGTGATTTTAATGAGATGAATTTGTTACATATTTAAAAACTGTAGACAGCACTTGTAAGTAACAACTAGCATGGTGTGAATAGGTTAGGTTATAAATACCTTAAGATTAGTCTAAATATTTTAAAAATGTTATTGTGTTCAGAAAATAATAATATACGATGCAATAGTGAAAAGTTTTAATTAAAACAAAATAACTAAAATCGATGGTCAAAAAATCGTGTTCATTTTCATTTAAATATCCAATTTTGTCAAAATCTGAACTTAAAACGCTAAACTTTCAAGTAAACAAACTTAAAAACTCAATATTGCAAGGTTTCTCGTGTTTTTTCTTGTATCAATAATCGGCTACAAAAAAAAAAAAAACTGAAAGTACTTCGTTACAATATTCACACACTATAAACTAATTTCACAAAAGCGTTTTGGCGTTTATTAATAAATCAAATATATAAAATATACAAACTAAATGGCTACTAGATATTTTATTTTTTATTTTAACTTGTGTTCGTGACATTATAAATTTTACTTTTAAAGTAAATTTTTTATAATTTATAATATCCGTTATACAAGTTTAATATAATAATATTATGTAGTAATTGGTGCATGTAATAATCTTATATATAAAAGTCTCCGGTCACAGTATTTGTTATTAAACTTCTCCGAAACGGCTTGACAGATATTATAAAATTTTTTATGTATTGTTGGTAAGTATGAGAATAGATCATAGGCTATTTTTTAAACCAATATTTACATTTTAAAAAGGTACTCATACAAGGATTTTGAGATTTACGATGGAAATATTTGTTTATAAATGGTTGCCATTCGTTACAACTTATCTTTCTTTTCTTCTCTTCTTCTTCTGTATATATAAAACAGTAAGCTGATTGATTGATCTATCAACGCACAGCTCAAACCATTGGACGGATTGGACTAAAATTTGGCATACAAATAGCTATTATGGCGTAGGCATCCGCTAAGAAAGGGCTTTTCGAAATTTTGATTTTAAAGGGTTGAAATCGGTAAAAACTTTTTTTTAGTATATCTATATATTCATATAATATATTTTTTTTTGTGTATGTTACCGGGGTAACATAATACAGCTTACTGCCGGATTAGTTGTTTAGATTTTTCCGTGTTGGTTTTTGTTGTTAGGAGCATTAATTTAACGTTGTTTAATTTAATTACCTAAGAAATGGCTAAAGAAAGTCTTTTAATTAATGGAGAACTTGAACAACATACTGTTGTCCCCATTGTTGGCGACGGTGCCTGTTTATTCCAAGCTCTTTCTTTTTTAATCCACGGAACACAAGACAATGCGATGGAGGTGCGATCACTAATTGTCGGACATGTGGTGAATGACTACTGGACCAAGTTTTCAGTTATGTCCCACAATAGAAATGGCGATAATTACTCAACGGCTAATGAATATTATGCTGATATGATAAAAAATAAAACTTATGGTGTGTTTTGTGAATTGATAGCAGCGGGATGTATATTTCCATTTAATTTTAAAGTTTATCGAAATGGTATCTTATACACGGAGTCCAGATCTAATGATTGCCCAATAAAGCTTTTAAAATTTAAACAAGATTTGTTCAATGGATATTTTGATGCTTATCTTCCTACTGCTGCAGAAAACAATACTCAGAGTCGTATAAAGGAACTGGTCGATGAACGCGAACATTCACCTATTGCATCTTCAGTACACAGTAACATTTCTGCAAACATTTCACTATCCCAATGAAGTGATACAGATCAATCTATTTCGAGAAAAAAAAGTAAAAAATTATTGTTTTTAATTTATTTCTATTTCTATTTTTTTATAAGGGTATACTTGGGAGAGGAAAAGTTTGCTAGTAGATTTGCAGATCTTTTACTTGAAATTGACAATGGTGATTATCCATCGTTTGATGAAATGATAACTATCCCAGAAAATTTGTGAACAGTTGTAACTACGGTTCAGGATTTAATATCAAAAATTTATCCAGATATTGCTCATATTCATGATAAGCCTATGGAATGGTTGTGTGAACGTGCTATACTCACTCCAAAAAATGACCAAGCGGTGGCTATCAGTGATACACTACTGATGTCTTTTGAAGGAGAAGAAAAAGTATATACTTCGATAGATACGGTGGTCAACATAGACGATGCAACTAATTATCCGGTTGAATTTTTAAATTCATTGAAACCACCGGGTATACTATATCATAGGTTTATTCTGTATGTGGGCACACCTATTATGTTGCTGCGAAATTTGAAACCACCTAAACTGTGCAATGGGACCAGGCTTAAAGTCAAAGCTTTACATAACAATATACATAGTAGAAGCCATAATTTTAACTGGATGTGCGAAAGGGGAAACTGTGTTTGTACCACGAATCCCTTTAATTCTGAATGATCATCCGTTCGAATTTAAACGATTACAGTTTCCCCTCAAAGTCTGTTTTGCAATGACTATAAACAAGTCTCAAGGCCAAACTCTCAAATTTGCAGGAATGGATTTGCGAGAAAACAATTTTTCACATGGGCAGTTCTATGTAGCTTGCTCACGCGTAAGCTCACCCAGTAGCTTGGTGATTTTGTCGCCTACTAATAGATCAGCGAAGAACATTGTCTACAAAGAAGTTTTGTAGATAACATTTTGAAAAACTATCAGTAAAACATTTATTTTGAACCTTCAGTGCTAAAATTTATCGTGAACAAAGCTTCGGCTGCCAAAAGCTATAACTTATAGAATAGGTTATGATAATAATTATTATCTTAAAAACTAAATTAATATGTATAAAATATTGTTTCAAAAATCTTAATTAATTTAAATTTCAATAGATTAAACAAAATTTAATCTTGCCAGGTTACATACATTTATATATTTAAACCCGGCAACGACGGGTAATTTAGCTAGTCTTATATATAAAAAAATTTTATAATCTGTAAGCTGTAACCAATGGCAACCATTAATAAACAAAACTTACTAATATAATCTGTAAGTTACCATAATAATAGTAGAAATAAATTATAGAAATTGGTATTTTATTTTGTGTATAATTGCACTTAGTTAATTGGACAGATGCGGTAAACGCATATATCAAATCTTCGCATTTACAGACTCTGTGCCGCGACAACCTGGTGAGAACAACAGTCGTGATAGGGCGACGGCGTACCGGGTGTTATAAGGTATTGCTCGCAACCTTTGGATGCTGTACTGTTATTAAAGCTTATAGTGGACTGTACGATTTAAACTGTTTAGGTGCTTAAAAGACAGGTTGGAAGAGGTAACTGATTTTAAATCTATTATAACAACGATTGTATATAGTATGACACTTATGAGAACAAATTTATTGATGTATTTTGCAATAACTGTTGCTTAAAAAACTAATGTTATTGTAAACACAGATCGACTACAGATCGGACAACCGTAAATCAAACAATGTAAGACAAAGGTAAAATAGAATAATTCAAAAATACAAAACAAAAAAAAAAATACAAATGTCGCATGATGTGAGAAATAGTTAATATATGAAGTGAAAATACATAAGCTGATAGCAGCTACGATCTAATAAAACAGCTGCTTTGAAGTTCGGCGGCTTTTACACATTCAACGGCGAATTGCTGGTGCATGAAATCGCGGATGGATACCAAAGGCGGCGGCACACCGGTCCGCACATATAAACGGAACGCAAAACGCGACACCATCGTTTTGCCAAGGCGGCTGGAATACGACAGACACTAGACACTATGTCCGCAGCTTAGCTGGCGGCGGGCCGTCGATATGCTTGTCGATAAGAATTCGCTTCTCCAACGATACCATGCGATTGGTCGCACGTTATACTGTCGTATCTAATAATAAAAGGTCAAAGTACGGCCTCTTGTACTCAACACATTCGAAATAATAAATTATATCATATGAGAGTTGAATATACATTGTCATTTTTTAAGGATAAATTTAAGATTGCCATTAGTTAAAGTTAATACATCTATATATATATATATATATATATATATGTATAAATTAATGTTTGTCTGTATGTCCTTTATGCACTTCTACACTACTCATCCGATTGCCATGAAACTTTTCGAAGTTGTTGAGTACACTCCTGCGAAGATTTCTAGTATACAACATCCTATTCTACGTACATATTACACGCTAAAAATTGTGGGAAAACTGAAAGTGCTATTTTTTATGTAATATATATATATATATATATATATATGTATAATATGTTTATTTACAAGGTTGTCAATGGTTACATATTTTATAACTATTATAAATAGTAGAAATATGGCATATACATATTTTTACAAATAAATTTATAAAAAAAAAAAAACAAATCTTTGACATGGGCAACCGTCGTAATGTTTTTCATGTACCTACCTAATTTTGATTTCACTCACTTACGCACCTCATGAAGTCCGCAATCCACCGCAGATAGATTACCCACCTAATAATTTACTGCTCACATATTCCCTCGATCCAATGCAATGAATTGTCTACCTAGGTTGTTTAGATGTATGTAAATCACTTGAGGTTAATCTTAACTTAATATTTGGCTCAGGCAACGCTAGACGGGACAGCTAGTATTTATAATATTATAATGCTCGAAACGGCAATAAAAAAAACGTTCGAACTATGCGCAGCAAAACATGTGCCAGACAAATTTCTTCGTTCTAGACCATAATAATCGACGTCTATGTTTAACAATTACTGGGTTTCCAACACGGCTTCTTGATTTCGAATTAGAGTTCAGAGACTAAGATAACTTTAATCGTTGATTTTCGTTGTTCGGTCTTAAAATTGGTGTTATGTGATAGGTAAGGATAAAACACAGACACCAAATGCAAAAATGAATGTACAATAATAAGATTTAAAGACATACTAATATGACTTACACTCTATTACTCGTAATGGTCGTCACGGATCTGGTTATCTGTAGAACGTCACCGAGGTATGTCACGGCCTTTATCGTCGGTCTGTACGTAGATACGCGTACCACCGGTTCGATCCTCCCCCGTGATTGGATAAGATGGAAGTGTCCACCGATTTATCAATTAGTGTCACAAAGTGGTGATTGATAGGAACAACGGTACGCTGCGGTGGTTGTACTTTGTACTTGCAACTGCCACGGACCGTGTCAAGACGTCGCAACAGAAATATTCGGCATCGAAAAGTTAATGTCAATGAGACTACAAACACCAAATATTTTAAAAATCATATGATTAAATAAATTCATAGTTTTCATATTTTTTATGCAGTAAACATAAATATGAAGTATTGATTATTGGTATCAATGCCTCTCAAATCATATACTATCGTATATACTTAGTAAATAATAATAACCTAAGCGATGCCCAATGGTATTGCAGCGGCCAGCGGCATGACGAAAGTAAAACACGCGTTGGAGCGCCCTCTGGCAGTTTGTCTCAACGAGCACTGTTTAATTAATGACGACTAAACCACGGAACACGTCGCACACGTAATGGTTTAGACCTATTAATATAAATATAATATAATAATATAAGTTAAGACATAAAAGTATTTAAGGTTACTGTGTTAAGCGGATGATATATAAAATGATAGTCCACGCAGTGCTCATCTTAAATTAAATACTTATAACTCAAACTACTTGTCCAGAATTTGATTTTTATTTTAATGATATGCTCACAAACCATTATAATGAGCAAACTTAAATGTAACAGATAAATAAACAACGGCCAGATTTTCGTGCGTAGAAATCTGACGCCTTTCCAACAAAACCCTTTTTAATTAACAAAAAAGGCAATCCTTAAAATTATATGATCACGGGTTAAAAAATTAACACGCATTTATAACGGTAAAACGTAAGGTGTGTAGCCAAAGAAAAAGGATAGTTGTAAAGAATTTTTGCCGCCGGAGAGTGACTAATGCTTGGAACTTCGGAAACGCAAAAACCTTTAATACAGCTGCCTGCCACTCTCTGGTCAACATGACCGTGTCCGTCCTTTTAGTTAGTGCATTTGCTAGTAACAACATACCAATATTGAATCCTGCGAGCGACAATTGGACTTCTTTTAACGAACAGTGATCAGTGTGTTTTATTAATTTGACTCACGCATTTTGAGTACCTAATTGATTTGTATCACCTTATCCTACTACAGCATAGTCATACTTAGGCAGCTGCGAACCAGGCAAGAGTGTACGACAAATTTGCACATAGGAGTATACAATATATAACATATTTTTATAAATATTCGTTGTAGCCGAGATAATAATAATATACATTATCATAGATGATATTGGCTGGCCGATATTTGGCCATTAAGATAGGGCGTCGCGCGTCGCGATCGATGTCCCGACTGCAGCCTATAGATATAGTTTAGTAGCGTCATAGCTAATATACAATGCACATACTGCTCAGTGTGTTACATAACATATTATTATTTATACAAAATAAGTATTATGCCATTTATTTAGTGTCAATTTTGCGTACCTATACATAAATTATAACAAAAACATTTTCACCGAAGTACGGATTATTTACATATTTAATATATCCTCTTCGGCCCCACCAACATTATATATATATATTTTACATGGGATTGTATTGAATATAATGTCTTTAATTGTATTTTATCAAATTCTCAAATACATGACATCAAAAGCCTTTCGAACATCTAGAAGAAGATAATAGCGTAATTATAATATATGTATCAGATATTATTCTCCAGAACTTAAGTGTAGAAAATCATACAAGGTCTTAACTGAACTTTTAATACAATTTAATACGTCTTAAAAGTTTGTTTTTTAAATTATTCTCTTATTTTTTACGTTATTAACTTACTAAATTATAGATCCAAATATTTAAAATGTTCAAAACTACTTAACTAAAAATTTGAACTTCGAACGCTTATCAAAAATTAATTTGACTCTAAAATTAACTTTATTTTTTGTAAAAGGTCCATGAACTTATGATAAATTTTATATTAAATTTTAAAATCTTAGATATAAAAATAAATTTTTTTATGAATTTTGAAATTAAAATAATTTGCAATCATTTTCGTGGTTTTGAAATATTTTGTCATAATTTTAACTTTAGACGTTTATAAAAAAAAAATATTATGAATTTACGATAATTTTTTTTTTTTTTTTTGATTTTCACTAAAAATATACGAGGAACCTTGTATTAAATTTTCAAGTTTTTTTTATCAAGCCAACTAATAATGTACATAATCAGTAGCGTGTCAAAGTAGAATTTTTAAAGCAATTGCCTCAAAAAAAGAAAAAAAATAGGTGGGTACCAGGCAATAGATTTAGTACGATAAAATGTTTTTAATAATAATATTTTTACTATTGAGAATAAAAAATTAGAATATAAACTATGGGTGGGTTATCAAATGGTTAAGTTCAGAACACCACTGTGTATAACTATAATGGAACATTTAATAGCAATAAAATTAATAATATTCAGTTTTTAAAATTGTAAAATCATTCCAATAGTTCTCGGCTCTTTTTTTTAATAACAAATTTTTTTGCGATCACCAATTTATACTCAACCTTTATCGTTCTGTCAAAATTATTATACAACTATATTCAATAATGTCACCAGTTTTGGAAACTATTTAATTATTTTAATGTGGGAAAGCTTCGAAAAGTTTTACAATATTAAAATATGGATATGTTAATAAATTCTTATTTTTATTTCAACACATATTTAACGTTTTTTTAAATGTAAATATCAAAATATTAATCTTTACTTATAAAATAAAATGTCAACATCTAATAATCTAGCCAAATCTTCAAATCCTTTTCTTATTTATGAAAACATTCATCTCAAATTTTTAAGAAGACTTGTGTCTGAATCAATTAAAAAAAGGTCGGCAAGTGGGTACTGCTCTGCTTTATAGTGTGTGTCGAGTGGGTCACTTTCATGGATGTGTCAAATTTGTATTCAATAATAGAAATCATTTTATACAAAAAACAATTCTGAGCAAAGATGGTCTATCAGCCTACATAAATATGTGTATTTTATGATATTATTGCTATTAAAATAATTAATTTTACTACTAATAATACAATAAGTTGAACTAATTTTTACAGAAAACAATGCATTTGAAAAATTAATTGAGTTTTAAAATAAAATAATATAATTTAAAAGTTTCATGCACCTAGGACAAATATTTTTAAATTACAAGGAAATAACCAACATCGTCATTTTTCATTTAAATATCTAATTTCTTCCAAATTTGAACTTAATATGTCTATAAAAATCAATAATGTAAATATATTATTTTGATTTTTTTTGGTTACATTTTTAAATACTGACGAAAAACTTTGTTTTAAATTTTCAATCCTTAGCTTTAAAAACTGAACATTTTATAAATGTATAACTACAAAGCCATGTGTAAATGTTCAATGATGAATTTTGGTTAAAATTTGAAATTTAAATGCTTATCAATGAAAAATGTTCTTATTTTATTTTAATATTTTTGGTCTGCTATTACAACAACTTATGTAGGATCTTGTATTAAATTTCAAGCAATTTTACCCAACAAAAATATTTTTATCATTGTTTATAGAAAAACAATTAAAAAAAAAACAAAAATGTCTTATGTCTATAGTTAGTTTAAATATTATGAAAATATTTTTAAAATTTTTTAGTATATACAAAATGATAACCTAAATATTTGGTGAAAAGTTCAAATATATACGGTTATTCCTTTTTGAATTACATCAACAAAATAAGAAAGTCGTTCCCTGAGAAATCGGTGGTTTACATACCGGCAGTTTAAGTACCAATTAAATTTATTTTCCTACCGGAAAAGATGCTGATGAAGAAAATTGGGGC